>JAUZNK010045181.1:0-33502 GCA_035046665.1 Euphysa ruthae | reverse complement strand
TATATACATAAAATAAAAAAATCAACTTTGACCTACGGTCCAAGTTGATTTTATAAGTTGATAATATAATATTGGTCAAAAAATTTCTTTAAAAAGAATTCATAAAAGACTAGACGCGCCAATGGTGGAATGAAAACAATGCTATACTCACAGTCGGATTAAAGTAGGATTCCCTCGATGTGTAATCCCTTTGATCTTGATGTATATATATCCGATGTTGTTGCTGCTGTGGTGTGCAAGAAGGATGGGTTCGAAGTTCCTTGTAAAAGTTTGACGATGGAAGTGAAGTCACGTTTATATTTGGATCAGTCACTATTTAAAGAAACAAAGTTGTAATCGAAAATTTTTCTAACCACGTGAAATGAAAGATATATATAAAGAAATACTTAGTAACAAGGATCAACAGATGAGAGGGTATTCCTTGTAAGAGGAATTAATCAATGATTCAAGGATAACAGGATTTCTTATGTATGCTTATGTGGCCTTATAAAATGCTGGTTTATAGTTAAAATTGACATAATAACATGTAAAAAGTCAACTTTATTACCAAAAAAAATACTGAAACATGTTGTATTTCTTCTCGGGAGATAATTTTTTTTTTTTTTTAAATTAAAAAAAAATTGGTGTAATATAACAGTAAGTTTAATAAGAACAGATAAAAAAAATCAAATTTTCCCATGAATTACGCACAGCATTGATTTTTAATATATCAACCGTAAACAAAATTACTATATTTCAGTGAAGTAAATAGAGCAGTCTTTTCTACCACCGGATTTTACGAATTCTCCGAATTATTCAAACTTTTCTTGAGGTCCCTACAACTTGCCTTATATTATAGCCTAGATTTTTCGAATTTCCGTTTAACCAGATTTTAAAAAACAATTATTTTGTGAAGGTCTGGTTATGATTATGAGAATGGTAAGGGTTTTAAATACTGTGCGAAATGCTATTTATGCTTTGTTAGTTCTTTACTTAGTATATTTACAAATTCCATGTTCTTTTAACCTGAGAATGCAGGGAATTTTCATGCCTTGGCTGTCATCTACGTTTACAGCTTTGTCGGTCACGTGAACATCAAATTCATTATACCGACTTTTTTGAAGAATTCGAATATTCCAACGTTTGCAGAATTCTAAATGATTTCAAATGTTTGGAGAACTCGTACGTTTATAGAATTTCCACGCATTAAGTATTCTAATACTCAATGGTGCTTGCATTGAAAGGTCACCTTGTAGACATCAATATAGAAAGAAGGTGACTATCAAAACAAATTACTAAGCTTTGCAGGAAATCGGGAGTGGACACCGAAGTCTGATGAGGCCGACACGATGTACCTTGGAACACTATATCGACATGGCTTTTACCGAAGAACAAAAAGATAATGGTTTCTTTCTCCTCCGGTTCTACTAATCTGAAAGACGGGAACAATAAGCAAAGCTCATTTCAGGCTTTGGATACAGCCGTATTAAAATTGTTTCTCTCTGCACGTCTACATAACTTACTAGTGAGTGGGTTAGTTATCTTGAAGAAAGCAAATGATTTGGCAAAAGGCCTGGGAATATCTGATTTTAAAGCATCAAATTAATATTATTATTATTAAAATGAATACTTTTACAGGATAAACAAGTCAATTTAAAAAATAAATTGCTATCAATGTGCATCCTACACAAAATTAAGTATAAATGAGAATTAGTTGGATAAAATGTTTAAAATCTGTTTGAAATGTTCATTCAATTTCTTTTTAAAATCATTATGACTGTTTGTCTAATTTCGGTTAGAAATGAAAACACGAAATAACGGGTCATTCAAAATTTTCCCAGGTCAAGCAAATCCAAAAATACAGTACCATGGAATAATCGTTATCAGTTTAAGATGATATTTTCAACAAATTTGGACTTTTCTTTCAAACCCTATCAGCAAAAAGGTTAGAGCTGAAGAAAGAAAAATATATCAGTGGAAAACACAGTAAAGTAAAAATTACTGCCATGAGTGCCGCAAGTGCGACTGGAGAAAAATCCAATTGCTTGTTACAGGCAAAAGTAAAAATCCCAGATGCTTCATGAGCATGCAATATTTACCATGCAGTTACAGATTACAAGCAAAGAGTTGGGTGGATTCAGAAATTTTACGGAATGGGTTAGAAAACTGGATTGCAAGTTTTATATAACAAAAATTGTAAGGTTGCTTTGATTACTGACAACTGCCCAGCACACCCTGGTTTGTTGGCTGTAGACATGATTTTCTTGCCACCAAGCACAATGTATATCATTCAGTCAATGGATCATAGGGTAATATGATGCTTAAAAGCTAAATAACGTACATAAATACAATAGACTCGGTCAATGCTGTCTGAGAAGACTGTATAATAATGATGTATAATAAACTATTTTAAAAAGGCAGGGATTTTAAAAGAAGACCAACAAAATGCTGTTTAAGGTATCAACGATCCTTTTGCTAAGTTGGCCTTAACTAAATGAATTGAAGGTTCTTGATCACGATGTGGTACCAGAAGAAACTACCGCTGAATCATTTAGTGACAGTGATAACTTAGTGTGAACCACCAATAAAAGTTTTTCAACTGATGAGGAATTAACAAATGGAAACGACAAGACCGATGATGGGGAAAAAGTAGATGATGGAGACGAAGTAGATAATGGGATAAGCGAAGATGAGGGCGATGAAATAGTAAAACCAAGAAAGAAGGATTTGTTTGAGGCACCAGCTTTGCTTGACAGATATTCCCTAAACCAAGAGGAATTGCAGCTGCAAAGAAAATCCACTGCCAGCTATAATCTGGCTGACTTCACTTAAGAAAGGAAAAAAAGTGTGATTACGAGCTATTTCTTGAAATAAATAAGAAACGATGACATAAAAACACGTATTTAATGTTTTTCTTTCTTTTTTCAACAACTTTTGGCTAACCCTTGATTTTCAAGAACTCTAATTTTTTTGCAGTCCATTGAGAGTTCGTAAAATTGGGTACTACTGCATTTATAAATTCACTCTTATTTAGATTTTCAATGCATTTAATGGAAATAAGAGTTCATATTACCAAGCTCAACAAACATGAAAACGCTGATGAGAACAATGAAAAAAATTAAATACTTATGAGGAATACGAGGAATTCCTTATAAGGAATAATTCAAAATTATGAATGCTTATGAGAATCGACCATGTATCAAAAAAAAAACTCATTTTCACCCATTTTCTTATGTATATATAAAAAAATTACATCATGTCAATTTCAAATGCAAACTATGTTGCGAGGGTACAAAAAACCATTTAAAAAAAGTAGTTTTCTTAATAAAAAACAGAGAAATATTTTCATGCGTACAAAAGTCAGAACTTAATTTCTTTAGATAAAAAAAGAAATATCGCTCTAGGATAAAATTTGAACACTTTTAGGCAAATTTGACACATTTTGGTTTGTCTGGGTCAACACGAACAAGTTTTACACAGGCATATATATAAAGCAAAAAATACCACATAGGAACATTTATAAAAAAAATCTTGTTGCTCTTCTACATTATGACTTAATGACCTCACAAAAATTTAAGAAAAAGCTGATGAAATTTTGCTGAAAAAAAAGTATTAAGAACAAAGAGACAAATGAATTGATAGAGCTATTTAAAAACTGGTAATTTTCTTTCAAAAACTAACTCTTTAAATCACAATATAAAATAGTTTAAGTGCCCTGCAAAAAAATATCATTTAATTACTAAACAAATGTAACCTGGTGTTTGTTTCTTGAATGGATGTTTGGTAATGTCATTGTGAATACTGAAAGGGTTTTTTGTGATCTCTGTGTGAATCGAAGTTCCATAACCTGGAAATAAAAAAAATTTTCAAAAATACAAGTCATCAAATCTTTTCACAATTTCGATGATTTTGAGAGGCAAAAAAACTTACTTATAAGAAATCAGATCATAAATTGAGTGAATGCTCAATTTCCTTCCATCAAAATAAATTTTTTTATAAATTATATAGTTGAAATGGTTGAAAAACTTGATTATGAATTACATAAATTCAAGATAATTGGTAATTGGGTAATTTTCTCAAAAATTTACTTAAATAATCTCTTAAAATATGTGATTCACACTGATTCCAAAGCAGCTCATTAAACTAGACAATTAAGCTAAGGATTCCAATAAGGTGCTTTTTCTCAGCGTGATCATCAAACTGATAAACCAGACTTTAAGCCTCTCCAAATTTGATGCATTAGCCCTGTGAAAACAAAAACCAGGTGAGGAAAAACTGATTGTGACTTGTTATTTGGAGCATTGAATCAAAATTAAATGCCAAATTTAATGATTTTTAGGTTTACTTGTATTGACATAGCAAACCAAGCCATTTTTAGATCATCGTATTGAATGGCTGATCTGATAAGAAATGACTGACCCAGGCACTACTTTGCAGCAAATGTTTGGCAAACAAGGTACCTGTGATAAATAAACCCTCCAAAAATAGGTGTATCCTCATGTAGATGACATACACCTGAAAATTTTGGCGTTTCACTGAACCTTGTCCATATCCTCAGAATTGTTTTTAAACAATAAAAATTAATTTAGTAAAAGTATTAATTTAATTTTTTTTTAATTTTTAATTTTTTAAATTTAATAAGTACATAATGCATTTATAAAGTTATTTAGCATGATTGAATAAACAACTTTTAAATTTGGAATCAATTTAAGTTTAACAATAAACTTTAATGAAAAAAAATTTAAGTTTCAAACTATCAAAAAATTTGAATACATGTTCCTAAAATTAACAAAGGGCTTCAGGATATGCACGTAATCAAATTTCGAATTACATTTTAACAAATGTTTTGTTAGTTTTACAATTTAAAGAATTATATATTAATGACTCACTCGCTTCATCAGCAACTTCGTCTAACGGACTATCATAATCATCGCCTGAACTTATTGGCTCAAACAATGACGTCCTTGATGCTTTATCTGGTTTTTCAGTAGAACCCACCTCCATGCACTCTGTCTGTTCAATAGATTCATACGAAGTTTTAATCTCAAACTAAAAACCATAGACAAAAAAATAAAATATCCAAAAACATCACATATATTATGCAGAAGGATTATTTTTCAAAGATAAACCAAAAATTCCATTCAATTTTGATCCTAAGATTTTGATAAATTCTACTGGATTATGAATTATGAAACCTGTTGGACTGTGAAAACTTTGTTGTTCTTAGTTTTATTATTGAAAAAAATATAGAAAATAAATTTTAAAAGCATACATACATTAGCTCTTAACAAACCAACATTATTGCCTATACAACACCCATTTATTTTTAAGTCAATATTTTTACCATGCTTGCAGGAAGTCATTAACTTTAAATTAAATTTACTTGAAGCATCACATGAAGTGGCTGATTTTCAGACAAAATTTACCCTCCCTGATAATAGAAATATTTTCATAAAAATCATACAATTTATCAGTAAAATAAAAATTGTTAGTTTCATGGGAAAAAATAACCATACTAGAGCTGAGTACTGAAAAATAAGAGATTGTGAGAGGTAAGCGTATGTGAAAAATCCATGATCCATATTTCATGATCAAAAAGAACATTTTTTAGGAGAAAAAAAAAAAAAAAAAAAAAGTTTTTGACTGGTTTCCATAAAACAAAAGATTTCCTTTATAGTTAGAACTTTAAGCGCAAATATGAAAGCAAAAAAAAAATTTTTGGTGTAAGGCAATGACCATAATGTGGAATAATTAAACCCAGTATTTATTTCAAAAATCTAAAACCATCAATACTTTACCTTTTATGAAATTTGAAAAGGTTACAGGGAGAGAGTTGTAAACAAAAAAGAATAGACAGACAAACACAGGTAAGTTCAAAGGCTTCTATCGACTTAACCATGATCCAATAATAAATCTTCCAACTCTCCAATAATTTAATGTATTAGTCAAATTCATTCTCAAGGTTTGGTCACAAAATTAATGCATTAAAATAAAAATGGTAACTAATGTTTTTAAAAACTCAGCGAAAAACTTATATTAAAAATACTGTTTTCTAATTCATCACGAATGAGAATGTAGAAAGTTTTAATAAAAAGCAATGTGCTATGTGGTTAAAGGAGATTGGGCAGTCTTATATCATAACCACAGAAGAATTACAAGACAAAATAAAGTAAAGTATTTAACCAAAACTAACAGATAAACTTATAAACTTATATAGTAATTCAACGTAATTCCAATGTATATTTTTTAAATGTGTGGCCAACAATTAGCTTTAAGCAATTTGTTTCAGAAGGTTCTCACGGGTTTGGCTCCCATTAAGTCAAACAGATATCATCATTTTCAACGCAGCCTTGATCACCTTACACCAAAAAGCACTTCTAAATGGTAACAAGATGAAATATTCTACTTTAAAGTCAGGGAAGAAATTTTCTGCAATTACTGCTCTCATAAAAAATAAGACATCTCTGGCTAACAAGAAAAAGCAAACTGGCAGAATTACAGGGGGTATATACGCAAAATATAGGAAAATGTATATTGAAAGAGTTTGCAATCTGACATGTTAGGCTGAATTGAAAACCTCTTTGGCACTTTTTCTTGTGATTGTTGACAGATCAATACTCCATAAGGCTACAGAAATAAATTTCTTGGTAAAAAAAATATTAATCTTATTAATTTAACTGCAAGGGGTATACTTACAAAATTTAAACATTAAATTTAAGACAAAAAACTCAAAAAACATCTGATCAATTGATTTTAAAAATATTATTTATACAAAATCTAGTAAAAAATATCTAGAAAATGTGTCATTATTTTCTGAGTTGTCAACAGAAATTTCAAGAAGTTTGTTAATAGCGTTTGAAAAAGAATTCCCACACATTCTTTGCACAATATCGAACATTTTAATACAGCTTTTTAACATGAGCATCTCTTACCGCATGACTCTTTGCAGCTACAACTTATAACTCTTAGTATATCTTGGGGGCTTGCTTCTTCGTCAGTCATGATTGCTGTAAAAGAGGTTTTCTTTCATCTGCCAGCCCCAATTTAGTGGCTCTATATCAGTATCTTGCAAGATCTCCAAACCTTTAGCTGATGGTAAATCTTTAATCCATAAAAAAATGCAGCTCTTGGAGACAGTGGAAGCAGAGATGGATTAATTTGCGAACGGTTAGACATAGTCACCTCATCATATTTCTTTTTCCTGATATTGGAGGGCTTTTCAGATGGTGAATGAAAAAGTTTGAATAAATGGATTACTGCATTACTAATTTCATCAAGTCATTGGTTATCTTCATAGAATTTGTCAGCAACTTCTTTCAGGTCAATATAATTCTGCAGCTTTTTGAAGATGGATGTTTTTCCAAACTGATGTATTGCAGAAGTGGTGTCACATCCAGTAAATGCATGTGCAAAAACTAAATAATGTGAAACATATTCTTCGAACATCGAAGTTGTTGATAACATCATTTATGCTAAAACAATTCCATTGCTCTTTTCGGGTCATATTTGTTAGGAAGAAGTTTTGGTGAGTTAGATGTATGATTAACATGGTGCATGAACAAACAAAGAATATCTGTCTTCTGAATAAACGGTAATGGATTGATGATTTGAAGCATTCAAAGCAACTTTTACTATTGTGGTATCTGCATCACTTGTGCATTGGACAACAGTAAAACCCAACAACTCTAACTTTGCAACCAAACATTTTAAAAAGACTTCCTGGTTTGTGTAGTTTGATAGAAAAATATTTCTATCTGCAGGTCACGGATTTGACTCTTTAATTTCCACAGTTTGGAATAATTTTCCCAATCATTTTTGGTGTGCTGTGTCTTTCGATGATAAAGAGTATTATCCATCGAACACAACGATGTTGATATTTAGGTAGGTACTTTAACAGATCAGCATATTTTTGAAAAATTGTTAAAAAATATTCGTTTTTCCACCAATCACAGCACCAAAGCAAAACTCCAACGTCAACAACATTTTTCAATTGAACTCGTTGTGCTATTGGAACTTCTTTTAGTAAGAACGACTTCAGTTTTGACTTTTGAGAAAAATGCATTGCGCCATCTTTGAATAATGACATTGGATATGGACACAATTCGAACTTGAAATCACCAACGATTTCATTCTCTGCCTTTCTTTTAGCTACTACTACTACCACTTGTAAAAACTTCATTCTTGTTCGAAATTCTTGATGGTATCCTTTAGAATTTTTACTGCAGTTACAACACGTTCAGATTCAACAGAAAAATCAGATTTTCTTTCCTTATACCATTTTTCAGAAAAAAATTCCTCCAACTCGTTGTAATATATTATATTACTCTTTCATTCTCTTGTGACAAGCCTCATCAAATCACCATACTTTTCCTGCAGTTTACTGTGTCATTTTAAGTGTGTATATATATCCAAGTTTTTTCATCATGCTAAAGAACTCTTTTGTCAAACAATTCCATTTTCCCAGCTGAAATTAGACAACCTGATGTTTGGTTTTTAGGTAGGGGATTCTCAAAACTTGTTCTACATGCTAGATAGTGTTTTGCCTCAGCAGCTACCAAGTCATTGACACCCAATCGTCCTTCAATAGTTTTTGCAAGTTTGTCAATTCGTTTTGTGCAAATTGTAAGTGTTGATTTGTGAATTCCGGTACCTTTAGTTCGAATTTCTAATTTGTTATGGTCAGAGTGTTCAACATCAAATATACAAGTGTTCATAGTAAAAACATTGTGCTTTAAAGTCAAACTGATCATGCTGAGATCGTATTGACAATCATTTGTTGACAATCATTTGTTTAAAGAAATGTTGTTAGAATTAGATGAAACCCTTTTACGTGAGCTGTTTTGTAGTTCAGTTTGGCAACAGCTATGGATGAATGGTGCCGTTTTACTTTCCTTATTGTTCTGCAAATTGTCAACCAAAACATGTAAATCAAGTCTCCCTGTGTAATCAATAAGTGTATTTACAGGATCCTTTGCTCTGCTGCCTTCACCCCCACTTTTTCGAACTAATCTCCAGGTTTAAAACATCTACCACATTTTACAAAAATCTTAGCTCGGTTTTCTTACTCTGGCACATTTATTTTAGGTTTAAACTAAACAAAATAACAAGTAATGTTAAAATATCAGAATATGTGTATCACTCAAATTACAAATAAAAAGTGACATAACATTTTTTACGCGTATAAAAAATAAATATTAAAAATATTTAATGTTTTAAAAATATTCAATACTTTTTAAATTTGTTGTTTAGATAAAACTAAATTAAAATCATTATTTTAATCAAATAAACATTTCATTAATGTGTTTGATATATAACTATCTTCAGAAAGTCATTAAAAATATTTTCATATATAATTTATTTTTAAATAAATTTTTTTTAAAAAAAAAAAAAAAAAAAAAAAAAAAAAAAAAAAAAAACTTAGTTTTACTCCCTGGCAGATAATTAGGTAAGTGGAAGGTATTCTTTTATCAGATTTAACTAAAATGCACAGTAAAGTATTCATATACCATAAATTACAAAAGGAACACATAAAATAGTTTTGTAGACTGTTCAACATATGAGATTGCAAATTCCTATACAGTGTACTTTTAATATTTCGCCTATTTACTCTGTCAGTTTTTGCGTGTCAATAGGTTGCACCATTTTTGAGAAAAATTCTACTATTATGTAAATTTATTATTAAAAGAATATAATATCAATTCAATATTTGTTTCTTTACATTTTTATAGCTACCATTTTACTTTTTTCCTCCAAATCAGAAAAACAAGATTGTGGACCATGTGAAATGAATTTGGCTGATAAAGGTTTTGAAATAGTAATCTTTTTAAAAATAACATAATTAATAAATAATAATTATATTTAATATTTATATTTAATATAATATAATATAATATAATAACATATTTTCAAGAGAAAGCATATGTGAGCAAAGCATTATCTTTAAAATGAAAGAAAAGCACTAACAAAAATAATTTTAAAATAATAAAAGAATAAAATACCTTTGAATTTGTTTTTTGGTCAGTATTGTTTGTTATAGATGGAAACGTTTCATTAGTCAAAGAGGTGGATGCAACAGGTTGTGAAATAGTATTTACAGGCTTTTGAGAGCGTTGACGATTCCTATATTCTGTAAAAGAAAGCTAAAAAAAAAAGAAATAGATGAATTATAGAACACTTTATGTTACAGTTCCTCTCTGAATATTTTTTTTATTACTACTACCTATTTTAAGTTTTTTCCCGTTGCATATCTTTTCTCAGCTTTTCGTTTCATTTTATGGCATACACCTTGTTTCCTTCTTTCTGCAATTTAGTAATTATCTTTGAAAAAAATCATACAAAAATAATTAAAATATAAATCACCTACATGAATAAAAACTAAGTTAATAAATACAGCCATATTTAAAAGTCAATGAAAGTCTCATACAAAAATAAACACAACAAGAATTGATGCTAAAATCCAGAAAACTGTAAAATAAAAGCAAAAACAGTAAGTTGTTGAAGGAAAAAAATAATATCATTTTTATCTTTTTTTTTTTCTTTTTATAAGAGCAGTCGGCTTAAACGGCCGCCTAGCGAAAAAAATATTTGTGTTAAAAATCGAAAAATTGGTTGATGAGTAAAAAAGATTAAAAAGTGTCATTAAGAGGATTGTCCAAGAATTTTCAAAACATGCCTAAATATCCTAAAAATAACTTCCCAAAAACTTTAAATATTTCATAAGAAATTGTGAAAGATTTAAAAAAATATATATATATTTTTTTTTTAATTTAACTGAAAAAACTAGCTTGAAATTGTCTATTATTAGGAAATGAGAATTTTTGGAATATGAATAATAATATTAATTATTTACAGCATAAATGACGGCATCTATCCCCATCAGAATTTTTTTTAAAAAAATCATAAACTGTATTTTTTCATAATTACAAAGCACCAAACAAAATTTCAAAAGGATGGATAGAACTTGACACACTGAGAGACAGTCAGAAAACCACAGAGAGAATTATTATAATACTATATAGCAATAGCCAAAAATTATACAGAAAACAAACCTTCTTTTTGCTACCTTGTACACCTTCCGTTCCACCAAAACTATTAGATAAATGGTCTTGATTAATACCATAACAATTATCAAGTATAGTTGATTCATGGTTAGGATCAGCAAGTTCACTATCCTCTTTCTTATTTTCAATATCATTATTGTTTTTTATATTTGATAAATCAATGTTCATATTAGAGTTCATTGTTTTATCAGGTTTCTTATCAACAAGCTCAAGTTTATCTCTTGAACCCATCAACGATGCATTGTCTGTGTTAAAAGAATTCCCAATTTTATTAGTATCATTTTTTAATCTATTTGATTCTATTATGTCTGGTGGGACCACTACATTTATCAACTGGTTTTGTAAATCAAACATACCACTGCTTAAGTGTCTAGTCTCAAAATTTTGTGATTTAGACGTTACCATGGTATCACTATCTATAACAGTTCGCTTATTTTTATTAGTTTTTTCTAATTTTAATTGATTATTGCACTGTTCAGTATATTTTCTTTGTCGGTTTAAAAGTAAACGCTTTTTTAATGGTATATAATCTAAAGATAAGAGACATTAAATTTAAAAATAGATAATATCATACATATTAATGGTTCAGAACTCATACCTGCATAGGTAGTTAAACTGATTACCGCCAATAAATAGACGAGCAAACTTAATAGCTGATATACTAATGTCATTTCTTTTTCAGAATGACTTTCAAAAGAGAAAAAAATTTTCTTTAAATTGTTTTCTGATTTTCAGTATTTTTTAACCTCACTTATTAAAAATTTGCCTCCTAACTCTCAAAATAATTACAAAAAAAAAAAGAGCTTGTGAATAATGAACCCTGGGATAAGTTTTTAAATGCAGTAGAAAATAATAAATTGTTATGAAGCAATTTTATACAAATCATAAAAACTTACTCTGTGGTTTTTTAAAACAGTTATAATCCGTTAATGTCGTGGAAGTATTCGAATATGCATTGTGAAGATTTTGGTGATCGGTTAGTGTTGTTACAAGTGAAATTAAATCAGAATTTGGCAATGCATTACGATTTTTCATCGTCAAATGCCGATTTAACCAGTGCTAAAATAAAATTAATCAATACTATTTCAAAATAACTTTGATAAAAAGTGAATTACTTTTAAATTTGTTGATATCCGCAATGTTCTTTAGTTTTTATTTTCCAAACGTTTGCTTGAGAAATTTTGAGTATATAAATTCATTTCAATGTTATTAACAACAAAAAAGCAACAAGGAGGTATAGAAATCTTGAGGTAACACTATCACGAAGAGCATTCTTTGACATAATAGTATTGAATAGTCTATCATTATAATGAAAAGCAAAAAAGATTATAAAGCGGCCTTTTTTTTTTTTTGTAGATTATTTTAGATAGCAGTTATAGATATATTATCCATCTCGGGGTTAATTCCAGTTCAATGTTTTTACTTGCAGGTAATAATAAATATAATCTTTTAAACAATTTAAAAAGAAAATAGAATGGCAGATATGCCTCAATTGTATTAATTTTGGCAGACATTAGCCTTTTATAAATCCCCATCAAAAATTAAAAACTTCCTATTCGAAAATATTGCCATCATCCTGAACATAAGATAAAATAAGATAAGAGCAGATATAAATTTTTGAGACAAACCTAAAGTCAAGGAAAATAGCTTATTTTTATAATGGCAAAAATACTGCAAGTTTTTCAGGAATTCTAAAAAAATTTAGGAGAAAAATAAAATATTTTTTTATTTCAGATATTTAAGTGAGAGAGGACGACGAAGGTCAAGACAAAATCTTAGGATAATCTTGAGTTTTTTGTAGGCAAACTCTAGGTCAAAGAAATAAAAAATAGGCGAAGGCATTTCTCATTCGCAACAAACTGCTTGCAGTATATCTTCTTATATTATGAGAAAATTTTAGGACATTCTAGGACGCTAACTGAAAATTTTAATTCTCTCACCTTCTTCAATGACCCATAATATTTCGTTATACTGTGTCCATTAGTAAGAAGAGGGGATGTAACACAAGACTGTGGCGAACTCCTGCAAGATATGTTACCAATTTTCTCATATGCAGTTGAATATCCCATTGAATTTGTTACACTTTGAATGGGGGTTAACGGTATACTATGACATTTAGCAATCTGCAACAGCCCATTTGGCAGATAAATCTGAGAAGAATCAAAATGCGAATGAGTATCGACAGATAAAGAAAAAGAAGATTCATTGCTTTTTGAAGGACTATTGTGTTGCACAGGTGTACTTGGTGGCGTCGAGTGGTCAAACAATTGAGCTTTAGTTTTACGAAAGGTCGGTAAAGACAGTGTAAATCCTTCCTAAAATATATTAAACCTGATAGTAAAAAATAACAACACAGGGTGTTTTAGATTAGAAAAAACTAAGTATCATAAATCCCATGTAAAATTGCTCAACCGGAAGTTTCAAAATAGTCATACACAAATTTTTACAATATACAATTTTTTGAGGAAAATCTAACTGACATATTTAGCAATAAAAATAAAAGGTAATTGACATAAACCTATCTCAAAAGCGTAACTTCTAGGATATATATTTTTAATATCTTATTTAAATTTCAGTCGACTAGATAATTAAGTTTCTTTTCTGAAGTTTAGAGAAAATCCTATCAAAATTTAATTAAAACCTACGTTTTTTTTGTGTTATATCTGTCTTCAATTCACGTTTGTTTTAACATAATTATTTAAATTGACTTTGAAGGTTTAATTATGGCCTATCTTTGCAGATTAGGAAATTTGCTATGATAACTGAATCCAATTATCAAAAAATGCTATTTATAAAAGCTATAAGAAAATACTAAGTAAACAGGAAACAAAAAATGAGTTAATGATTATCAATTATTATATTTCTTACTTTTTGCTTACGACTAGCTTGTTCAAGGTGATTTTGAAATTGTGCTGATGTCCAACTTGAAGTTGTTGGAGTTGAGCTAGCACTGCCGTCTTGATCTGCAGGAGATACTGGTTCTGATGAACAGCTGGATAAGCGAGTTCTTCTAAAAAGATTTTTTTAAAAAGTATAGCTGAAAATGTAATATTCATGATTGATATTCAACCTTCTAGACTTGTGAATTAAATACCGATGTTATTTGACAAAAATCATGAGGCTATTGATTTTGGAACCTGCAAATCTAAAGCATTATATAAAGTGTAATACAGATAAAATTTTCAATCCTGTGGGCTAAAAGGTTGTTATGTTTAATTTCTAAGATCAATAAGTTGATAAAATCATACCTTTTGCCACCAACAGCTGATTTTCTTTTTCCAGGTAATTTTCTGAAAAATATTTTGAATATTAACTAACTGTTTGTAGCTAGATTTATGAAATAAATTGCATTATCTAACTATAGTGAGATATTTGTAAACAAACAGAAGTTATTGGAACAAGCTTTTTTTATAGGTTTCACAACAGTAAGTAAGAGGACAGATTTTGTTGCTTGCCGTTTAACATCGTACAACTACCTTATTGACCTGGTTAAAAGCTTGTCACACAAATACAGATTTGGAAAACATTCAGATCTGAGAAAGATCAATCAAACCAGTTTTTGCGACTTGGAGATTACTTGTGTCAATAACAATATCTTGTTAACCCAAAAAATTCCAAAAAAAAAAAAAAAAAATCAATCAGAGTCAAATAAACAAGTCATAGCAAAGTAAGAAAATAAATTATTTTTTAGCCTGTTTTTTATTTTTTAGTTATGCAAAACAGAACGAAATAGTCTTAAACAGAGGGAATTTTATTGGTTTTTTTAATGTCACCAGAGCAAAAATAAAATAACTAATTTACTCTTGGACTATGATACCAGTTCATTTTTATTATGAAGACCTCTGATAAATAAAAAAGAAACAAATAAAATTCTTACTTAGAAACACAAGACTTTTGATTAAAATTTACCCCCTCTTCAACCAAAGTTCTAAAAAAAATTATTATTTGATTATACGCATGAAACACAGGATGAACCTATAACATACCTAACTCCCAAAAAAACATCAATGTTCTGCTGAAAAAAGCTTTCTAAGATCTATAACAAAAACAAAAAAAAAAGAACAAAAAAAAAATTTTTTAACTTAAAAATACATATATTTTTTTTTTAGTAGTGTAAACGTATTTTTTTGAATGTGTATGGTTTTGACAGAAGATAAGCTTGGACATCCAAAACACTTAACAAAAAATTATGACTTTAGTAATATCTTTATCAATATCACTTAACTGAAAAACAACAAGGTAAAACAAAATCCAATACCAAAAAACTCTATGCTCTTCAATGGAAGCTCTAAAAATTTAATAAAGGTGATCTAGATTCTACAATTGGCAGTGATTCAATGTGAAACAGACAACTGTAGACCAACTTTATTTATTCTACAATTCAGTATTTAAAAAAAAAAAAAACCCAACTTTTAATTTGTTAAATTCATAATTATAATCATAAAATTTGTTATGCAAAAGGAGAATTCTACATATGAACTTAAAAATATTTTAATGTGAAATGAAAAACTGTGAAATTAAGTTTTGTTACGTTCTGGAAAAGCTTGAAATTTGTGCATAGATTTTATCACTTTTAAATAAACGTGTGAAATTTGATACATTCTGGTGGATTTCTATAAAGTATATACATAACATGCATGTTGAGTAAGAACAATTATATAATGCTTTGTATGAAACTTACTTCTGGTTTGTTGGTGTTTTTGGCTCCTTTACTTTCCTATGTGTAGTATCCTGCTTCTTTTCCAACTTTTCAAATTGTTTGACATAAGCTTGCAATTTGCGTTCTTCACGAGATAGTTGCTTCTCCACCTGTTCGTTTTCACCATCAGTGACCTCAGGAATTGCTTCAGGAATTGCTTCAGCAGTACCTTCTTCATTATTTCGTATAGAATCTTCTACAGTAGATTCCTTAATAAACAGTACAAATTTAAAAATTACATATAGTGTAGAAATGATTCATTCTATTATTATCTTTAAAAGCTCAGGAAAACAACAACTTCATATTTTCTACCAATATACAAAATTTTGACAGAATCAAAATTAATTTATCTTTAAAAATGCAAAAATTCCCTGTAAAGGTTAAAATTTGATCCTTTCTTGGTCTAGCTCTGAAAAAGTTTCTAAAATGGCCAACAAGCAAAGCATATATTAGAAATATCATTTTTAGAGATACTTTAGAGCTTCAGCAGAAATGAAACACAATTTTAGGTAAAAGACTATGTACCAAAAAACAAAGAAGTTTTTAACAAATGACTATATGTCTCTTAAATCCACGCAAAATTTAATAATTATATAAAATATCTGGGCACAGCACCTATAAATAAGTTTTTGATAATTGGCTATTAACTCTTAGTCCAAGATTTCAATGTAAAATATAAAAAAATAAAAAATAAAAATGTTGATTTTCTTCAGATGATGATGTTTATTCTGCACTAACTTCTAAAATATCTAAAGACGTTCCTCCTGGTTTTGGTATTAACAAATGGGTAAATGGGATACTGTACTTGGAGATAACATGCATCATTATTAATAGCTTTGCCAGGAATTGATGTTCAAAAGCTGGATGGGGCGATTTTTTTTTTTTTTCTTGAAAAGCCAAGGATATAAGCTAAAAAATAAGCCCTCACTGAACTTTTACACTTTAATATAAAAGAAGTTATGACCAACGCTGTGCCTTGATAATCTAGCTTCATGCAAAATTAAACTAAATAAAATAATTAAAGGATTTGGAACTTATTTTGTAAAAAATTAAAAATTTTAATAAACACTGAAGAAAAATTTACAAACATGTTTTGCAAAAAGTGACAATATTCATGCCCAGTCACTTAAATAAATATCTTTTGACAGATGATTTTATAAATCAAAAGAAGTCCACTGAGAAGTCCACTGAGAAGCCCACTGTATTTCTCTAACTTCATATAAAATTTCGCAAAATTGTAAAAAAAATAAATAATAAATAAAATTTATATCACTAAAAATTCAAAATTTTCAATGTAAACAAAATTCGAACGTATTTGGGTTTAGACTTTAAAATGTTTAAAAAATCTGTCTTAGTATGTTTATTTCTTTTATGGTTCTGAAAAAAATATGGCCACTAAGACGATTTTAGCTGTTTAAAATAAACGTATATTTATACGCCAAGTATGTTTCTGAAGAATTTCACTCTGAAAATATGAAAAAAAAAATTGCGCAATGATAAAAGATTAAGTTATCTACAAATTTAATGCGAGAAAAAATGAGAATAACAATCATCAGCCAATCAGCAACGTGGATTTTATAGAATCTATAAAATTTTGTTTGTAATCTTTTTAAAAATCTAAAATGACCATTTCTTACCCATGTGAGAATATTAAAACTTTCAAGAATAACCAATGATCGGAAATAGTATTGAACAGCAGTTCAAAATGGACTGAAAAACACTATACCTTGGTATTACCAACATTTTTTTGTTTGAATACACATTTTCCAGAGTTGCAGCAACATTGTATAAATCCTCCACCGTTGGTGGTATTTGTTACAGCTTCATTGAAAGGTACAGTGATTTCCTGATCCTTTGGAATGTGAACTGTACTGATAATAATGATGTGAAGAGAACCATTGTCTGTCAAATGTTGGAACTATTGATAGCAAAATTAACATTAGTGTTCAAAAAAATCTTATGTGGCACAGAAAATAAATTAAATATACATATAAAAGATCCAATATGAAAACACAAAAAATTAGCCATCTGTTACATAAAAAATGTTTTAAACATTTACAAACAGGGTTATAATTTGTAATATAAGCCTTAAAAATAATGCAGAAAATAACAGGCTTACGCATTATAGAGTTCACGTGAATTAACTTTACCTGAGTGTTTAAAAGCTTGTGTGAATTTATTGCTTAAATTAAATATAATATGTATAATTAATTAATATTAAATAAATTTAACTGATCATCGATGAGTAAATTTCACTGCTATCTGCTACCATTTTTCGACAATCAGTTTTATGAACTATTATCATAATTAAAAACCGCATCGGTAAACACAAATATTTTTTTGCAAATTATACTCCCTGAAAACAAAAAATGGATACTCCAATTTACTTTGTTTCTTTTAGCAATACACTTTATATTTTGATGTATACTTTACTGGCCCTCATTCACTGTATTTTTAGAAATTTAATGCTAGTTATAATAACCCCAGTAACTGTGATTCTTAATAATGAAAACGAATTAAAAAAACTTTCTTATAATTTTTTTATAATAAATAATCTTATTTAGAAAGATATAAACTTCATGCCATAAATATTTATATTTCAGTTGATCTTTTTAAGTAGGTTTTAAACAATATAAGTATATAAACATATTTCAATGATGAAAGTCATGGTTTTTAAATCCGGAAAATTCCCCACTCCTTCCTACCCTCCCGTTCCAGCACAGTGCACCATAGTTGCACTGAGCGGAGAAAATTTTGCAATTTCAAAAGCTCTAGATTGCGATTTAACGATACTTACAGACTACTTTCAATGCAGGCAAATGTATATTTCTGAGTATTGCCTGATATAAATAACTTACCTTCTGACAATTTGTCCAATAGGTTTTCTTTGCCCATAAGTAACATATTTGTTAAAGTAAAATAAAAATGTCTCCTGTAGGTTTTAAACACCTGGACTGTAAGTATATAAAAATATTTTTTTTGCTTTTAGATAAATTTCTTCATTGTAAAAAGACGAGTGAAAAATAATTATCATTATATATATATATTATAATTATTATAAATATTATTTTGTTAAACTTATAGTAAAACTTGAAATATATTTAATAATTTTAATATCATTGAATAATTAGCTCCCGTCCGCAAGATTGTTTAAATTTTATTGTAGTTCTATTTTTTTTCTCTTTCCATCACCCTTATATTTGGAATTACTGCTCATTTCTCGGAATTATTTGTTTACACAGTGGAGGAGTAGGCTTCAAACCGCATTACCAAGATTATCATCAGTGTTATGAAAACAAGAAGTTGTTGTTCAATAGGTTACAAAAGATTATTTTCTTGACACGAAAAAACATTACTTGCGAGCATTTTAATATTACTAAAATACTTTAAATTTTTATTTGTTGATTATTATAAGTTTTTATAATCTTAATGAGATGCATATTTTGTCGTTTACTGCACTATTAGAGGTAGGATAAAAGTGTTTATTTTACTTGAAGAATATTGTGCATGTTTATCCTGAGTAAGGTTATGACAAATCACAGTTAAACCACAAATATAAAAAATCTCAAGATATTCTATTAAAAAAGCTGTTTAAAGAAATTCATATTGCTGATATTCGATGTATTTATGCAAAATGTGTTCATAGAAACGCATAAATAATTCTTTAAAAGGCGCTAAAAATAAAGTGTGTGGATATTATATGAATAAATTGATAATCAAGTAATTTTAGTTGGAACTAAGACAAAGAAAAATTTACTAACATAAATTTTATTGTTTGCTTACGATATTTTTTAAACATCACATTTTGGTGAACTCTTGTTAAGAATGAAGTAAAAAAAAAAGTTCTATCAAGTTATTAGTAGGAAGAAGAGTATCGCGTTTATCAATTTATATATTTATATTAACAAATAATTACTAAGATTAAAAAAAGTTTCCTTTTTCATGAAATTTTTTGTTCAGTTTTCCATTCTGGAAGAATATTAATTTAACAAACACAAAAATCCGGAAATCCCGATATCTATTGTCAAGCGATAACACTCGTTTCATTTACTTCACACGAACTATTAACTAAACAGGAGTTTGTTTGCTTATGGCAAGGCCTGGAATACATTGAAATTGTTGGCAAAAATTTAATTTGGATATTTACTAATAAATTCTTATTTAAAAGAATTTCTTTTAATAATTTACAAGGAAACCCATAAAAACTGGATAAGTTGATCTCATACAGCTTGACACTGGCCAATTCACTTCTAACTGAACAGGTAAAAATGATTATACGTGACTTATAGATTATATCTATTCTTATAAGCCTGATATAATGACTAACCTTGGCATTTGGGGAACATGACCTTCTGACAAACCTTGTGTCATTTCCATAAGTACGAGAATCGATTACCAGGTTTAAATGTTCGATGCTGCTATAAACAACAACAAATGGACACCAACTTTTTAAAGATTCTTCCCCAAAGCTCTTTTGTGGCATAATTTGACCAAGGTATTCCATGAGAAAGGTTCCAGATGAAACTTCACTGGTAGAAAACAACCCTTTTTGTTGTTCGGATTCAATGTCATTCAAAAAGTAAGATTTAACAGCATTTTTTAAGTTAACATTTGGATAATCCTAAACAATAAGATTTTGAGTTGAACTTACTTGCAGTTATAGGACAATTAACATCTAGAATTAAATTTGGAATATGATATCTCCTATTTTTTTTTTTTTTTTTTTGCCTTAAAATTATGTGTGTTTGATTAGTCTTGTATATCAAACACTCAAGGCATTAGTTAATAGTTAAACTTGATCACAGAAGTCCACCAACATTCAAACATTTTATGTTCTGTAATACTATTCATACAGATTTTAAACAGAAAGTCCAAAACATAAAAAAAAATCATTTGACTTCTCTTAAAAGTCCAAGGTCATGTTAAAAAACAATATAAATTATGATGCAAAATCCAAATAATTAAATTATAAAAATTATAATATAATTGTTGTTTAAATAAATTAGAGAAATTAAGTCCATACTACTGGTAAATTAAAATGCATATTCTTGAACTCTTCGTTACAAATATTGGATTCAATTTCTTCATAGCTGCTATGGTCACTAGAAAACAATAAGTTTATATGGTGACCATCACTTGAAAGAGGAAAATAATGATTTTAAATCTTCATGTAACTTTTTAAATGGAGCAGAATTTAGAAAAATGTATGATTATATTTGGAAAATAGATATATTAACTGATAAAATATATATATAATTCAGACAATAAAAATTTGAGAAAAAAAAATTTTATACTTCTGTTTTACCTTCAAGATAAATAATCTGTTTGTTAGAGAAAATGATGAGAAAGTTCAAATAACATTTCTGGATTCAGTTCAGAACATAATACTATAAGTGCTAGCGAGGAAGGATAAATCAAAATAGATAACTGATAATGACTCTGTGCCTGTTCCATTAGGAGTTTTAAAAATGCATAAATTATACCATTCCTGTTTGGAGAATAAAACAATTAACCGACCAATAAAATATCCTTAAAGTCTTTCCACCTTTTTTTTTTCCAAATAATGCAGATGAGTTGGCTCTTTAATAATATCTATTACTGATGAAATTATTTCTGACTTTGTTCATCTAACAAATGTGTATGCTTCTTATTTGGGAGAAAAAAACCATAAAAAAATATTTCCAAGCTAGTTTGATCAATAAGAAGGATTGATGAGTCAACAATAACAATTTTTTTAGCTTTGACATTATGGGGATTGTAAAAAAAAATAACAGAAAAAAAATTTCAGTTACTGTTGTTGAAGCCCAAAAACCAGTTCCATAAAAAAAAACTAAATTTGAAAAACTTATTGGACAGCACTTCTTCAAAAAATAAATCTAACAGGTAAACCACAGGTCCAAAGTTTGTGTTCCAGCCAAACAATGCCTCCACAAAAAAAAAAATTAAAAATAAAAACATTTGAAATATTTTACAAATTATTTCACGAGTTTTTATATTAATTATAGTAATAATTTTAATATTTATATTTTTAATATTAATTATTAGTAATAATGAAGAGCCCTTAAAAAAGAAACATGAAGAAATTGAAAAAGTATTATTAAATCAAACATGCTTTACTTAATTGATGGAATTAATTTTTACCTCATGTACTGTACAAAAGAAGCTTTGTCAACGGGAACTTCATTATCTAAATAAAAAAATAAAAATATTCAAAACACTTGTCAATCTATCCAAAAACCACCTGAATATTCTCTTTTATACAAGTTTGGCTCATAATGAAATACTCTATCATTGCTGAATGATAGAGTATTTCATTTACAGGAGTATTTTCCTTTACAGGTCCTAATTTACACTAACTAAGGGTCTTATAATCTTACGTTGCCTCTTTTGATAAAAGCAAGAAATTTCTCTTTATGAAATTTTGGTTTTAAAAAGGCCACAAAATTTTCCTTGAAAAAGTGCCTGTTTTAATCATTACTTGTATCTGCACTAAATTCTGGATTATGCCTTTTAAATATTGGCAACTGACTACATTCACTAATTGAAACTGTTGTATCTTATCAGATATCTATATTCATTTTTTGAATGTGGACAGTTTTAGCCATTCTTCTTCCATCAGACATAATTATTATCCATTATCGAATGCTTTTACTGTTTGATTTAAAACAACGGGTTTGTCTGGGAAAAAATTTATTTCTTGGAAAAATTAAATAGAAGTTTTAAATCATTCAAGTGTTCTTTCTTGGTAAAATAAATTTGAATTAACTCAATCTCTCTATTTTAACCCTTTCAATCATTAGCGATTTTAAAGTTTAGTATTAGCTTTGTGAAGACAAATTATTTGATGCAGTTAGCACTTAATGAATTTTAGAGGTATATGTCGAATTTAGCAACACCACTCAGGTCACATTCTCCACACAATAAGGCAATAATAATATGATTGGTTTGCATAATATGATTGGTTTGCGTAACCTGACTTTATCTTTGTTGCCAAAGCCGTTAGATCAGATTATTTTTTATTTATTTAGTAGTAAAAAAAATATCACAGTCGGCATATTTTGGAGACATCATATCGGTCGGTATTTGCTTCTTTTTTATCCTCAAATTTTATAGTAACAAAATCTTTTGAGTCGGCATATCTTGTCATTATTACTTATGACATTAGAGGTCAGCAAGCAAGATTTAGACTGTCAAAGGTTATTATAACCTTCACGTCATAATTGAAAAAACTATCCTTCAGTTTAATTGTTTGTCCATATGACATAATTACTTAAATACAGTTTTTTTTTTTTTTAATTTTTTGGTGAACGATTTGAGAAGAATTGGTAATTCATTATACTTACTTATCAACATGACCCACACCCATCTCATATTTCATACTTAATGTCCAGGTTTAGTTTGATAGCCTGAATTAGACCTGACGTAAATTAAAATGTCGGTCTGACATGCCAAGAGGTCCATCCAACATGTTTGTGTTGGTGTGTTGATTTAGAATTGATAAGAGCATCTTAAATCTTATACATTTGTTTGTTTCTAGTGTTGTAAGTTTGGAAGTAAGAAGGTCATTTAAAGAAAATATTAAGAAATAAGGTTTTGAGGAAAATATTCTCAGATGAGGTTTTGAGAAAAACATTTGGAAGTAATGATTTGAAGTAGTTGAAAAAAACTTACTGAGGAAAATATTTTTTAAAGAAAATGAAATAACTTTGTATAGAACCAACCAATCATATTATTATGGCATGCCTAAAAGAGAATCTGTGAAAATTTGGTTAACCCTTTAGAGCAGTAATTGTTTTTCAGATTGGCAATTTTTTTTGCATAGTGATCATTTTTGCAACTGAGTAAGTCCATTGTTAAGTATTGTACTGTAATTATTGCTTCCTATACATATAATTTTCATAGTATGTTTCAAATTCCTATTTAATTACTTATTTGATGTGACCATACTAAATATTTGATTACAAAATTGAAATTATCAGTACTTGATTATCTGTATTCAATATATTAACAATATTCAATACTTAAGTTTTACAACCTGATTAGCCATGTAAATTTGGACTTGGTAAGAAAATTTTTTGATAGTAAGATATTCAAAAAAATTTAATTCTAAAAAGTAAAATTATGGATTTTTTCAATCAAGAGACATTATTTCTAATTTTACATTATGAGAATATGAATATGAGAAATCATATCCAAGATTTATGTTCAAATTAGTTGCCATATTTTAATCAAGTTTTTAAATTTTGGTTAATTGTACAGGTTAACAGGCGGTTATTTACAAAAACCTGCCTGTATTTGGTGATAAGTTGGTGTGCCTCTTTCTTATTTTTTTTCTTTCCCTTTGAATTTTGCATTCTTTTTTTTTATTTTCCCACATAGATCTTCAGTTTTTTCCTTGCGTGCTGTCCAGGCCTGTTATTTATACATATTTGGTTATTTTATTAACCTATCGAAATAAACATACCTGGTTTTTCATTTCTCTCTTTTCTTTTGATCTTCTTACGGTTACTAGAATTGACGTCTGGTAGCTAAAAATTTAAATATTCCTATTTTTTTTTATATCAGCTAAAAACATCAAAATTGTTTTTAAGTTCTGATAAAAAATGAAAATCAAAACAGCTAATTCTTTGCTTTTAAAGAATTTAAAAGTTTCTTTAATGTTTTTATGAAACAATTTTAAATTATATTATAATCATATTATATTATAACATTTATTTTCCTTGTGAAAGAATATACCAACTCACTTCTTTTTAAATATATTCTCCATCAATTTCAAGCATTAATAAATATTATTCAAAAAATAAAACTTATTTATTTCTACACAAATATGCTAATTGAGAAAAAAAACCAAACGGATAGAAAATTTATAGTATGCAAAATGTTATCAACAATCATCAAAGATTTTACTTTTTATCGAGAAAAAAAATTTTTTTTTCAGATATCTAAGGTTCTCAGGAATAAAAATAAAATACCACAGTTCTTCTTTGTCTCTTTCCATTCAAAGATTTTTTCACCATCCATTCAAAAAAAATAAACTAAGAAGTAACCTTTAAAAAATAATTTATAGACAAAAACTTTTTCTTTTTCTTCAATTTTTTTTTTATCAGTGTTTTTCTTTTTAAAAAATATATTGTTTTCAAAGTTTTTTTTTTTTTTAATAATTCATTCTTATCTCTGATGATATACATAGAAAACAGATGAATACCATCTAAATTATTAATGAAGTAATTTTAAAAATAAAAAGAATATATAAAGAAATCAATAATAATAATAAAAAAAAAAAAGTAAAATAAAACATTACTCTCTAAACACAACAATATTAATAACAAGGAGAATAAAAATACTGACAATAAAATCATAAAAGATTCAGCCAACTGATGGAAAGTTCTTGAGAATTTAAAGTCATATTATAATTATAAATATTTGATATTTGACAACATTTTACATAAAATTTTTTTCAAACATAACAACCAAGTGAAAAAATTTACAGTAGGACAAAGGATACATTTTATCAAGTCTACGTCTAATACCAAAAATTTTAATTCTAGAAAAATAGTTAAAAAGATAAAGCTAACCTTTCTTTTATGAATTTTAGCATGTTTTTTATTTTTTGTTTTATTTTGACAATTACTTAGCAGGGTAATACGTGTTGGTGTGTTAGAGATAGCAGTGTAATGAGTTTTAGCTTCATCCCCAGTAGCTTCCTCACCAACTGTTTCTTCCCCATCATCGTCGTCACCTATACATAAATATTAACATTCTATTAACTTTACTTGCACAAGAAAATATACAATTCTACTACCCTCACTTTTAACCTTTAGTTTCTAGAACAAATTTTCCAAAATTTTAGTTTGAAATGATAGAACAAATAATTAAAAATCTGAAAAGCTTCAAAGAAAAAAAATTTAAAAAAAAATAAATTGTTCAATATGCAAAAATTTGTGAACAATTAGAAAATTTAAAAACACATCAATTAAACATTTAATCTGCTTACGTTTAGGGAGACAACCTGTTCCCCTTTTTAGGATGAAAACGTAATATAATGACTGAGTTAATGACTCCAAACTTATTCCAAGTTTGCAATATAATTCCTTTAACTAAAAATAAAATAGCGACTGCAAAAGTGGATACACTTTTGGAATTCATGATTAATGCAAAAAAAACACGTAAACCTACCAGACATTGCTTTTCTTTTTGCTTCCTGTATCGCCTTAGCTTTAGCAGTATCAAGTTCTCTAAATGATTGATTGTTTTCATTAAAACTAGTAATAGATTTTAAAAAAACATTCAAAACCCAAGGAAAATTCATAAAATTTTCTAACTGAGTACTAAAATACAATGTGAACTTGTTTTACAGCTTACCAGATAACTGAATACTAACTACTATTTTGACATTATTTCTTTTTTTCCAATTAAAAAAATAAAAAATAAAGCTTTTTATAGAATTTACAGTGAAACATGACAAATTCTACTTGGTTAAAAGATTAAACTTTGATGGCAATTTTCCGAATGAATGAATCATACTAAAGACTTGGTTCATATATTTATGCAAGTAGGTAGGTAATAGGAGTAACACCAGCTGTAAATATTTTACTTCTGATCAAATTTTTCTGGTACATATGTCAGCGTATCGAGACTCTTCACGGTAAACCAAACAAATTACACCAAGCGCCCAAATAAACTCTTTAAAATTTCGTCAAATTTTTGCTTCTTTATGAGAAAAGCAACCAAGAAAACGTACAAGAACATGTACAAGAAAACTAACGAAAACTGCGCTGCTGTCTTAGCAATGCTTTTAAGTATCATGAGTATGTCGAATAATTTTTGCGACAGACGAAAACAAAATATTTTTAAATATAGTAGTTTGCTAACGAAAATCTATATTGGAAACCAAAAACAACAAACACAATGCTGAAATGTTTATTTTAACCTCTGTTGATTATAATTTGCAAAAATTATCAAAACAGTTAACCATGGGGGCTATTTTAAAATAACCAGTACCCCCCAATTAACTCTGGATTTAATCTATAAACACTGATTTTCCTTGAAACTTTTAATTCAAAACCAGAAATGTTCATAATGATGAGTAACCAGACAGATAAATGGTGAATTTTATAGGACCATGACTGCTTTGTCAGAGATCACATAAAAGGTACGAGAACAACATAAAAATTTCCAGATGGGGTAGTGAGTGGGGGGATAATTCTAACCCGGATTTAAATCTGTATTGAATTTTTATATTCTTTGAGACCTAATTTCTAGAACTAGAATAAAAGGTAAGTAACTTTTCCAAAGAATTTCAAAACATCTGTATTATTATTAATATGAACATTTATTATCTTGCAAAATTAAAATAGTACTTAATTAGATTTTTAAATGCATACGCTTACCTTGGATTACACTTGTGGCAAAGGTATTTCTCAGGTACAACATGAATTCCCATACATTCGATATGTTGCCAACAACTTAAAAGTCAACAGCAAAATTATTTTTAATACAACACAGTTAAATAATTTAGAAACAGTTGATAAATGAATTGAAATTCCCAGAACACATTTGGAGTAATTTCAATATCAGTAAAAAAAAAATTTAGTCAAAAAGTGGTTCACGATGTGACTTTCAAAACACTCAATGTTTTCAAAGCATTTAAAAACAGCCCATTTCCACCTTAGAATCCCTTTTACAGCAAATAATGCTATTAAACTGGTAAAAATATTATTCCTAAAATGGAAACTAGGTCAATGCCATACTTAAATAATATAATTACAGTATAATTTATAAGAAATTCATAAAAGCCAAACAATTAAACTTGAAATTTAATTAAAAATCAAAAACAATACAGCTAGTTTAATTACTACGACAAAATTAAGACCTAATTCATAGCCTGGGTGACCATAGGAGAAATTAAGACCTAATTCATAGCCTGGGTGACCATAGGAGAAATTTTTAGACACATACAAAACTTCATATATTTATAATTCCCTCTTTTAGCAGTTTGCAAAAACCTAATCTAAGTTTCAATATCAGCCCAATTAAAGGGATTTTAAATTCCTAAAAAATCTTTTTGAAAAATTGGTAAAAACATTACTTTAACACAAAAGTAATTTCTAGATCCTGGTTTTTTTTTGGGCCTAAAAAAAAAACAAAACAGTCTTTAATTTATTTTCAAGGAATCATAGCTTAACAATGTTAAAAAAAAAAAAAAAAACCTCAGATAAAAACTATAATACATTTTGTTTAAAACATACAATTAATAAGCTTAGCTGATTTACTCTTTGACATTTGATTTCTTTTACTAACACACCATTGGTTTGCTTTTATAGCATTTACAAAAAACTTTCACAACCATTTAAGCAGATAATAAAGGGATCCAGAATGCTTTTCAAAGCATCTAGCAAGTTTACCCCAATCAAAGGAAGTCAATCCAATAACATAACAATAACAATCAAATAACTTGTAAGCTTTTAAAAAAAGTTAAATTATATCGTGTTGAATTTTTGGGAATATCATCCGAAAATAAATCTAAAATAACTGCAATGTCCAAACTGTCCGATCTTATCTCATATTGAAAAATGTTAGTAAAAATTGAAAGTAAAGTAAATATTGAAAAAACAAAAGTCATTAAATAATTTAAATAAATTTATTTTTAAAATTATTTTCCTAATTTGATGTATGATGAACAGATTCGGAGAAAAAGTTGTCGTAGAAAAAGGGGCAGGGGTGAATTTTTAAAATTCTCTTGGTGTAATACATAGAGGAACAAATTATTTATTTTCTCTCATTAAAATTAATATATTACCTGCATGTATCGCAACAAATCATATATTCATCAGTGTGGTCAAACCCACTAAAACAAGAAAATTCATATAAATGATAGCGATGAGCAAGGGGTGTTAATCAGTTTATATGCATTGAACAATTTTGAAAATAATCATAAAATAATCATTAAGAAAATTTATTTTTATTTAGCATAAACAGAAAGTTCATTCATTTCATTGCAAGTATTTAACATTCGTATATATACTGGAGATCTGTTAAGCTAACTGAATATTTTATTTTTTATGTTGAATATGAAAAAAAAAAAAAAATAAATAAAAAAAAACGATTAACAGACATTTTAGTAAAATTTAAATTTTATTTAATAAAAAATATAGTAAGAGCGACATTGAGTATGGAATTGAATGAATGAATGAATGAATGTTAATCTATTGAGATGAATCATAAAACAACTGATAAATGACGATTTTACAAAGGTACAATTAAAGTGTGCTCATGCACTCTAGTGCACCCAAACTTTGAAAGTTTTAAAGTCAAGAGGTACCCTCAGTGATAAATTTATCAATCTCACTAAATATATTCATGGCAAGGCCATTTGATTCAACAAGATAATCAGACATTAAAGAATTTTATGCAGCTGAATATTATTCTCAAAAGAAAAGAAAATACAAGATGGTTATCATTAGCGATATTTAAAGATTGAATTTAAATTTTACTTTGCATCGCCTAAATTTCAACAGCAAATATCTTTGTTTGCAATTTATGAAAAGTTAAAATTAGTGCTTTTATTTGAAAATATAATACAAAATCTACTTACCAAATACAACTGGTTGTCCCCTCCTGTTCGTCTTTTTTGTCTTGTTCTTCAGCAGGTGGAGTTAAAGGGGGTTGTTGGCCGTAATTATGGTCCTAAAAAAATTATTAAAGGAAATATGATAAAAATAATTCAAATTATTTATTTGAAATTTCCATAAAAATTCTTCTATAGGTGAAAATGCCCTTTTCAAAATATAAAAATAGGTCCGAAATAAATATTGGTAGCCTATAAACTGAATCAAAATCTCATACAATTATATTTAATACAAAATCTCTATAATAATACCCTTATAAATTACCTGGTTTTAACTAACAAATCGTTAATTAGACATTAATTTTATTTCCATTATGCAGTAGCGATAATACAACATCAACAATTTGATAATTATTAATGTTAAAGCTTTTCATTTGTTGGTTTTAAAAATAACATCGTTTTTTATTGGTTGTTTTTAAACAATGGGCAAATAAAACGATATCATAAAATACCAGTTTTTTTTAAAACATGTTTTCAGGAAGGTCTACCTCAAAAGCAGAACGCTCACTTAGCATACGAGAGGTATGCGGATCAATATTCCTGTCTTCCAAAAATCTTTTTACTTATTCTTTAATTTTCTTAAGATAATAAATTTTACCATAAGTTGTCAAGAACACCAAAATCAAACCCGTGGACCCATCTATAATAAATTAGTTTGAAAAATATTTGTTTTGGTGTTGGCCCCACATTAAAATAATCAAATAATCAAACCCTTAAAATTTCTTTTTACTTATTAAGATTTCTTTTTAAATGCTATATGCACGAATTAGCAAAATCGTGACAGGTGTACAGTTATTGTATAATTTAAATATTTAACACCTCTTAAATTAAATATATATATGAATGTTGCAAATATTTGTTAAAGCCATTAGTATTATAAATCTAAACTAAATGTTTTTGGATTGGAGTGACTGGCAGATTATTCCACTGAAATGATGTTTGAAGTGAAAACACAACTAAAATCATATATTTTTCTTCTTTGAAATGCCTTGGTTTATTCAATTTATTTTTCTTTATTTTCTTCTCATCTTTCTTACTGTAGTCTCGTTTGGGAACAAAATTTAAATCCTCATATTAAAAGTATTGACAAGTTACAACGTCTTGCTATAAGAATCATCACTTTTTCACCTTTTAGGTGTAATATCCAGGGGAAAGTTTCTGAACTTAATATTTTTTAAGCTTCAAGATCATGTTTATTTAAAAAATTGTCTTTTCGTAATCGATTTTCTTCAGAAAACTCTACCTTCTTCTTTGTCATGTCTAATAAAATTCATGATCATAACACTAGAAATACTGAAATTGGTATATTACATATTCCACAATGGGAAGCAACAAAGTATGAAAAGTATTCTATTAAATATCTGTGTTTCACTGAATGGAACAATTCTATCACTAATATTAGGGTGAAAGAATCATCCAAATACACCATGTCAACAATTTTCTTTGACTTGGTAAAAACCAGTTAAAGACATTTTTACTTAAACTTACCTATTTTGAACTTACATTTTTTTTCCACTTTTTCTTTCTCACTAATTAACATCATTGCGTTAATGATTTGTGAAAATTATTTTTAAATTTTCTACCCAGTGGACTGGCATTAGTATTCTGTCACGTCATTGTGACAGAATGATACAATGAACATTGTGGCGTTACTCGGATATTAATCTTTAACTAAAATTGCGTATTTGTGTGTGTTTGTGAATGTGTGTTTTTTACCATATACAAATTTACAAAAGAAAAAATTAGTTAAATTTTTTATCATATGCCCATATTATTGTTAGATTTGCAACATATGGTGGGAGCCATTCGTTTAGTAGAATAATCAGAAGGCATGACACCCATTATTGTGAAAGTATGCAGTTAATGTACAAAGCCATGTACATGACATTACATGTCTGTCTCATCATTTTTTTATCACTATAAAATGCTTGAATTTAAATCCTATGGTGTCACTCTCATTTAGTCTTTACTAGAAGTGTGACTCCAGCCACAACTTACTTACTTATTTATTTACTTACTGACTTACTAAGAAAGTTTTAAGAGCTAACCATATGTTAATGTGGCAATGCATAAAGCCCATATATGTCAATATTCCTTTTTCCACTTTTGTTTTTTCATTAGGGAATTGATTTTTTTTTCTATTTCCAGCCTTCTTATTAGTGAAGAGTACTTCTAAAATTCTACACCATGGTCTAAGATTTAAAACAGAAAAATTGATCCTTTCACCACCTTGACCTCCAGATTCACTTTCACCGTGGTGGTCTGTCGAGTCAAGAACAAAAACGTCTTGATCAGACAATTAAAATTCATTTCTAATTTAATTTAAAATTTCATCAAAATTATTTTGAACTTCGAAGCAACATTTATTCCTTCTTTATTTTCAAGGCTCATAAAGTATGAAATAAATATGATAAATTTTTCAAAAAAAAAGACGCCATGAGAAGTGCAATAAAATTTACTCTTCCATTGATGTTGTGACACCTTTGTTGATATACTATTCCTATCATTCAATCAAACAGCATTGTTATAGGTCAAAATTAAATAAATATGAGATATTAAAAAGCGCACATATGTGTGCCTTTTGCAGAAAAGGGTTAAAGCTCCTTTTATGAATAATTGGGATTTCCCTAAAATATATGCTTTTAGCATATCCTTGTTGCTATGTACAAAAAAATGGGCAAAATTGAGATCAAATTAAATCCAATTAAGACTATTTAAAGAACTAACTATAGCTTTATATTTTATCATTAAAGTTGAAAGTACATCTATTCAACAACTAATTCCTTTGTATTCCATAACTATTTACTTCAAATATATATTTGCAGCAATAAAGGGAAGTCGAAAAACAAATTATACCCAATATCTACACTACAAAGAAATAATTCTGCTGTTATAAAATTTAATTCAACGTCATTTAATTTTTTTAAATTTAAATAAACTATATTTTTATTAATATATTTTTAGCAAATATAATAAGTATCAAAATTTTGGTCTTAATAAAGTTATGATAGTGCTAGGCTAGAATATATTTAGATAAATATCTTTTTATTTTTTTCTTCTTGATAAGCAACTTTATCCAGTTCATATTAAAGCTCTGGTAAAATTTTATTCAATAAAAAAAAGGCAACTTTCTGGCGAAACCAATCTATTTTAAAAGCAATTACTTTGTAAATGGTAATAACTTGACAATTTCTGGTTAAATTTAGATTAAACAAGCTCCAGTGGAAGAAAATTATTTTGTATCATTTTATTTTCTTTTTCAAACTTTTAATTTGTGATTGATGTAAAACTTACTCACCAAGAATGGTCAATTTAAAGTTCTAAACTTCTTATCTCTCTTCCAAAAAAATATATTTAGAGGTTTTCAAAACTGTTTTTATTTTTCCTTCAAGATTTAGACACCCCCATTAAAAGCAGTAAGGGTTAATAAACTCCCGTCAGTCAATCTTGTGTGTATTTCACAGATTTGAGAATTAAAAATTGATGCGTCAATGGAAATGATATAAAATATATGAATGTTGAAGACATTTGCCAAGCTCACTTACTGGGTAAGGAATACAGTTACGGCGAACTTTGGCAGTGGTAGTGGTATTAACAGGTTTAATCTCTTTATTTTTAATCTCATCTACCAAACATTGCATACTATCTGAAGCCAATTCTTTTATTTCACTAAAATAAAAATATTTTTTTATATATATAACTTTGAAACACCTAAAGCTCTATGATCACGCATCAAGATATTAATACATAGAATATAAGTAGAGAATTATGCAGTGTTCATTAAGTTGTTTTTGAGTTATGTAAGTGTGCAATTGAGTTGGGGGATGGGAGCTGCAACAAATAAAGTTGAGAGAGAGAGCAAAAAAAAATAAATATTGGTCATAACCTGAAATAAAAACTATTAACAGTTTTTATGAGTAGACTTAAAAGGCTACCTTTATAGTTTAAACATTTATATTTATATGTACATGTACATATACATGTACATGCATATCTATATCTATGCATATCTATATATAATTATTAAAGAGATAAAACGCATGTCATGAGTTATAAAATTTTTATTGAGCGAAGTTTCAGGAGTCATGCTGCTCCGATCATCAGGCAAATTACAATTAAAAATTTAAGGTTTAATTG
>JAUZNK010045170.1:0-16626 GCA_035046665.1 Euphysa ruthae | reverse complement strand
AATTAATTTAAATAATTATGGAATTGCAAATTTTATAATGTGGAAAAAGCAAATATATTCATTTAACTGGGCTATTTGTCAAACTATATGTGATAATAACATTGGGTGTTTACCTACATATACAGCATTTAATCTTTTAAGTTCCAAAAGTCACATTATATAGAGGAATGCCTTTATATCCAGGTTCGCCAGCAGATTAGTCAAGTTTATACACTGCTCTAAAAATTGCACAACGGAATGTCATATCACCGTTTATCTTACATTGTTATACTTATATCTACACAATAATATAAAAACATATTTAACACACTTCTTCTAAGGCATATTGGTTTATAATGAACTTTCTTGTTAATAAAGTGAAAGTTCCAGCTATTCCCCCATTCTTTGAGAATGGGATAGTTTTAAGTGATTTTCAAAGTAAGGTTATTCTATTCAATGGTTTTTTCTCTTATCATTATAGAATTTTATTAAATAATTGTTCACTACCAGACTTTTATTTTAGTATCGAAAGTCGTTTATCTGTATTACAGTTTAACCATGATGATTTATCTAAGATCCTTAGAGATCTTAATCCAAAAAAAGCTCATGGATTTGATGTTGTATCAATAAATATGATTCAACTATGTGGAAATTCCTCTTTCTTCCTGATGATTGGAAAAAAGGAAATGTTATCACTGTTCATAAAAAGTTCAGCGAGCAACTTATCAACCATTATAAACCAATATCTTTGTTACCAATATTCGGTAAAGTGTTCGAAAAGGTTGTTTACAATAACCTTTTTAATCTTTTTATTGATAATAAGTTACAGATAAACAATCAGACTTTAGACCTTGGGATTCCTGTGTAAATCAACTTTTGGCCATTACACATGACATTTATCAAGTCTTTGATGGCAACACTTTTCTTGAAAGTAGAGGTGTATTTCTAGATATGTCAAAAACGTTTGATAATGTTTGGCATGAAGGTCTCTTTTTTTAATTAAAATATTATGGTGTTAATGAAGAGGTTTATAACATTTTAGAGAATTACTTTAAAAATTGGAAAGAAAGAGTAATATCAAACAATCTAAATTCCTTATGGAATGATACAACTGCTGGAGTTTCCCAGCCATAGGATCTCTGCTTTTTCAAAAAATCACTTCTCTGTTTTATTCTCCAAAAATCAATGCCAGTTTTTAATATAAATGATTCTTGTGTTTTAGTGCTTCTTACTTGTTTATCAATTGGGTTTAGTTATTTAAAACAGCATAAGTATTGTCATAACTTCTCCGATACGCCTGCTCTTATCTGTAATTGTCGAATTTTAGAATCTGAAACCACTGAACACTTCCTCTTACTCTGTCGCTTGTATACTCATAACAGAATATTCCTCCTTGACAACATTGTTGAATTAATTGGAAGTATATCAAATTTGTAAGGTATAAATTATGATATAATTATAAATTATATATCGCTCTAGCAAGAAGTGTGCACTATTAGTAAAAATATAGTATAGGTCAGTGACCACCTGGTTAATTTTATGAAAATAATGTGATGTAATAAAGATGAAATGTTAAAAATAAATAAACAAAATAAATACATAAAATAAATAAACTACAGTTAATATTAAAAATAATAATCACATTTTCAATGAATTAATGTAAAGTACAAAACACTATCACTTAAACATTGGAACAAAAAGAAAAAGAAAGATAATTACGTTTTTATTTAGCTAAGTATATTTCATGAAATGACCTTTATTGATGATGCACCATACTTGACTGTTTTTGCAGCTGGAATGCGTAGAAGATTGTTAGTTGCTGCCCATATATTATAATAATGTTTAAATTCATAAGGTTTAAAAAAGCTATGAAAACATATTGGAAGATTGTTACTAGCGTGATTATACGTAAATTTAAAGTTTTGATATAGTCTGTCAATTTAAGGATGCCACTGTTTGTGTACAGAAGACTTACTGGAGGATGAAAAGGTTTAAAGTTATTTATATGGAGTGCTTTGTTTTGAATGGCGTGAACTCTTTTTTTTTAGGGGATTTCTATCCTTAGGTTAAATGCGAGTTAAAGATTGTATGGTATATGTTTATGAGATATAGGTTCTGGACTCTGACTGTGAATTATTGACATGTACTGATAAATCTGCTGCTTTGCACGCAATCGAAAGCATACACACCCGTGATCTAAAATCAACGAAGATTGTAGAGTTTTAATTGTTGATGGAATGGTTTTAGTAAATCGAATTTTGAATAAAAAAGAAATGCAATTGTTAGTTGTAAGTTATGGCTTTTAGTTATTAGGTTTATCGAGTGAGTTTTGTTATTTATTAAATAATGGTTTATTTCAGTGCACTTTTGTTATGATTATTTTGTGGTTAGAAGAATATTTCTCTAGCTTATAGTCATCACTCACTATGTTTTAAGGAAAAAAAAATTATATACATATATATATATATTTGTTATTCATTGTAGTATAATTAAAATGCCAAGTACATAAATTAAAGGAAAGATTTTAAGAAGAAGAAGAAACAAGTGTGAAATTTTTAAAAGCTAATATTTTGAGTTATAAAAGGAGTTGAGCTATCGAATTTTGTATATAGTTTCAAATTTATAATATCTTGCAATTAACACAAGAAATAAATTTGATGTTAATTGGCCTATAAGAAGATTTTTTATTTTAAATCATGTGTTTAAAATAGAATGTGATTGATCTTTTTTGTTGCAATTTAGGGCTTTTTGATAGGGTTTACCAGACGAGTTTTGAAGAGTGGCAAAAGATTCCAAGAAATTCACTTGGTTTTTGACAGGAACGACATTAAGGAAAAGCTAGAAAAAGACGTCAAAGAACATCTGGAAAAGAAGTGAGGTTTACAGTAAATGATGAAACTAACATTGTACACACCCCTATGAAGGAAGTCATACACAGACACAAAACACGATCTGTTGCTATTTAAATGAAAAGGCAGAGGAAGCTTTCAAGAATCTATCATCTATCTTGTAGCATACAATAGCAAGTTTATAACGAATATTGACAACTATGAGTTTCAAAGTTATGAATTATGAAGAGGCTGAAACATTGATGATTTTTCAGGCAGTTTTAATAGTTTCTCACCAGACACAGATGTCTTCCTGCTACTGATCTTCCACTATCAATCTTTACCAATGGCTCTAAAGTTTTGGACCGGGAGATGAGATGTGCAAGACATATTGACATTTCTAAGTGTTTGTTGACACAAGAGCATCAGTAATACTAGGTTTCTGCACTTTCACTGGTTGTGATCAGACTGGAAATTTTCATGGTAATTCAAAAAGAACGTGCTAGAAAACCTTTACAGAATGTGACAGCCAAAAAAAAACCTTCTGTTTTCCGGTATCTGCATATACAACGAATCTTGTGAAAACGCTAACGGGAGTGAAGGCTCTGGTGAAGGCTGCAGTAATTCAAACGATAGTGAGGATGAGGAGTAGATTAATGTGTAAAAATGTTAGAATACATATTTTATTTTTTTTATTTTACCTATATATATTTTTAGCTGTAAACTTTATAGTTTACTGCTAACAAAAATAGGTAAAAATTCATACCCTAAGTCCAATACACAGGTTTTACTCAGATAAGTATTGTTTTTATTTATGTAAAGGGCATTTTTAGCTGGTCTGTAAAATACCGGTCTGTATTTTATACGTATTTAAAGTGCTTGTAACTTGAAACCTAAATTTTCATGATATGATCTTTACATTTTTTTTGATCCACCCAACCTCTTCTTTTAGAAATAGCCCATAAAAAAATTTTTAACAAAAAAATTTTCTTTTACTCCAAGAATGTTGATGATCATACCACATGACCAAAAAAGTTTAAAAACTGACACCCTGATCTTTTTTTGTAACTATTTGACATAAATAAGCCACTAAAGCAAAAGTTGTGCTGTTAACAAGTATAGTAGAGCTAATCTAGTTTTTGATACATTGTGGCCCTCACTTTTTATAAATCTGAATCTGGTAAGTCAGCAAAGTAATTCAAATTTATTTGATACCAGAAAGATTATAAAATAAGGGGTGATAGTGTTTTTACGTGGAGTCATTTGTCTAATTTGTAACTATATAATGAAAATTTGTCTAGCCATAAAAATTTCTACAAAATCTGTCAATTTGTCTGAATAAGGCTGTGTATACTTTTAAATGTTAATTATCAGGAAATTTAGATAACCTTAAGATCTATTAATGCTAAAAAGGTAAAACCATAATTGATTAAATTTCTTTGAATTAGTAATTTTTAATTCTGGTGTTTTTAATTCACTTTTTTTAATAATTTAAACAGTACAAAATTTTATTGTTATTTTCTGTCATGAAACTTGGGAAACATATACTTTTGCTTGCAGGAAAAAGCAAAATAAATTGCTGGACCTCCCATATAGCCAATATTTTCTGTCTGTTAATTTTTATTTTATAGAAAATGTCAATAAACTCTAATGCTCCAACAATACAAGCCATTGAAAAAGGTTCTGTTCATCGAATATGCTCTGGCCAAGTTATCCTTGATCTCGCCACAGCTGTAAAGGAAATAGTAGAAAATAGTGTCGATGCTAACAGTACTAACATAGAGATCAAGTTGAAAGAATATGGTAAGGACTGTATTGAAATTTCTGATAATGGTGATGGAATTCATGAGAGCGATTTTGAGAGTTTAGCTTTAAAACATTTCACATCAAAGTTAAAAGATTTTACTGATCTCACCGGAGTGGATACTTTTGGTTTCCGTGGGGAGGCCCTAAGTTCGCTAACAGCATTAAGTGATGTTATCATTACTACACAATATAAAAATGCGTCAGTCGGTTCCAAACTCAAATTTGACCACAATGGGACATTGATAGATAATTTAACTGTTCATCGCTCTCCTGGTACTAGTGTTTTTGTGACAAATCTCTTCCACACTTTACCAGTACGTTATAAAGAATTCCATCGAAACATCAAAAGAGAGTTTACAAAAATGTTGAATGTCATGTATGCATATTGCATGATAAATAGTTCTGTTCGTTTTACGTTCATTAATCAAGTTGCTAACAAAAAGAAAGTATTGCTGTCTACCAAAGGTTGTGGAGATGTATTAGGGATTATTGACAGTATATTTGGCTGTAATCAATCAAAAAGTTTGTTAAATATTAAACCAGCTATCTTATGCGAGAGTGTTTTAGAAGAGTACAATTTGTCAACTGAATCTTTCAATAATTTTATTGACCTGTTTACACTGAGTGGATACATATCAGAAGTCAAACATGGTTGTGGAAGGAGCTCCCCTGATCGGCAGTTTTTCTTTATTAATAATAGACCTTGTGATTTTCCTAAATTGGCCCGCATAGTAAATGAAGTCTATCATATGTTTAATAAAAATCAGTATCCATTTGTTTATTTGCTTATATCTATAAAAAAAGATTGTGTTGATGTAAATGTAACACCAAATAAACGTCAAATTATGGTCCACCAAGAAAAAATATTATTGGCTTTGTTAAAGGCATCTTTAAAAGAATTATTTGAAAGCTCTGCTACATACTTTGAAGATAACACATGCTTAACTGCTAAAATTGCAGCAACTCCTGCAATAAGATCAGATTTTGAAGTATTTTCTACTCCTCCATCTGTTATAAATTCTGCTTTGAGCCCTTTTTCCAGAAATAATTCTTCGTCATGTGATGTATTGACTAATACATCATTCACGTCTATGGAGAAGTTTTACAATAAATGTTCTCAAAAATTTTCAGACGTAAAGCCATCTGAGCAGAAAAGGTTGGACAGTTTTTTTCAAAAAGTGAATAATGAGAAAAGGAAACAAGCAGATTGTGATGGTTCTCTCGGAATGTTTATCAATGAAATTGAAAATAAACGGTTGAAAATAAACAACGATCGAATGAGTGATTTTACAGACGTGTTGAAAACAAGTTCACCCACCAATTATAACAAAATAGAAAATTTAGAGACCAAAATATTTGATTGCCAAGGCTCTGTCGAAAAAAATTCAACATCAATCAATAAAGATGTGATTAACAAATGTAATTATGGTAATAAAGTTAACCCAATTGACGATTTAAAAGCTGAAAAGACATTTCTGGATAACTTTTCAGTTGAAAAGGAAACCGATAATCGACATATAGATCGTTTATCTGGTGAAGAATCTAATTTAGATTCAAAGGCAAGTGAAGATTTACCTATAGCTAAAAATAATGAATGCATAATTATAAGTAAGAAAACAGATGTTAGGTCTCAAAGGAAAAAAATCATTGCCCAATTTGACATTAATGATTTGAAAAGTTCTTTAGATAAAGATAGTTCTTTAAAACAATTAGATGTTGAAAATTTATTAACTTCTTTTTGTGCCAAAATCTCACCAACAGAAAATAACACTGCTGAAGAAGAGTTGTCTAAACATATTACAAAAGAAATGTTTTGTGAAATGAACATTGTCGGACAATTTAATCTTGGATTTATTGTCACCAAACATGAAGAAAACTTGTTTCTTATTGATCAGCATGCTACGGATGAAAAATACAATTTTGAAACGTTGCAACAAAAGCAGTCTTTAAAAGGGCAGCGTCTCATAGAGCCGCTTCTATTGGAGTTAACTAATATCAATAAGACAATTTTACTTGATAATTTAGAAATATTTAGAAAGAACGGATTTAAATTCAAAATAGATGAAAGCGATGATGGTTTAATCAACATTAGTTTATTAACAGTACCAACCTGTCGTAATTGGACGTTTGATTCATCAGACGTAGAAGAACTAATTTTTATGCTAAATGATTCTCCAGGTGTAATGTGTCGTCCTTCGCGTGTGCGTAAAATGTTTGCTAGTCGAGCTTGTAGAACGTCTGTGATGGTTGGAACTGCTTTAAATGCTTTGCAAATGAGGCGACTTGTTAATCATATGGGAGAAATTGAACACCCTTGGAACTGCCCACATGGAAGACCTACCATGAGGCATTTAATATGTTTGCAAAGAATTGAATATAAATAATATTTTTGCACTATATTATTCTTCTATTTGTTTTAATAAATTTTTTCCTTATATCCTGACACACTGTTGAAAAAAATTTCTTGGCAAATAACCTGAGATAAGGATGAAGCCTTTTGCTAAATTTTAAGAGCATGACTTGGTTTTCTTTGTCAGGCTAATAGCTCAGCATTCTCTTGCTTCAATTTTTGAATAATAAGCTTCTCAACAATCATATCTTTGTATATGTTTTTTTGGACATTTTTATACCTTAGTGCTTATAAAACATTTGTTTGTAAGTTACTTAGGGCAGGGCAAAAATGTTTGTCAAATACCCAGGGCTTTACCACAATTTGTCTGTGACATTATTCACTTCATTTTTTTGAGTGATTATTTAAAACCAATAAATTTTTTCTAAAAATTTGAATAACTGACCAAAAATATATTCTTACTATTTTAAAACCTAGTTAAATAACTTATAAAAAGATTTAAAAATGGTACAGGTACTTTCATTTACATTTTGGTAAACTAAATAAATTTTGTTAAGTTTCTTTGTAGATATTTATATATTTTTTTAGAAATAAATTTAAACATGTTTTTTTTTAATTCTGAAATTAAAAGATTTAAAAAAATTATTAAGTTATCTATGGCAAGTTTTAAAAAAAATTTATTTTTGAATTTTATTCCTTTTTTTTTTTCTTTTTCTTTTTTTTAACTTTTTATAAGGTTTAAGTATACTTTTACATTTTTTCAAAATGCGGTATTGATAATTTTTTATAGTACCTGTTACACTATGATGTTTAAAGACTATTTATCTGATAAAATTGTGCAAGGGAAAGACATAGTATTTAAAACTTGAAAATTTTACCATGATTTATCATTCCTTCTGATATCTTTTTACCTATATTTAATTTTAGTTGTATTAAACGAGCATTATTTTGTTATTTTTATCATAATTTATCTGTTCATAATATTTTCACTACATCCAGACCTGCGAATAATGATAACAAAGCTCTCAGGTATATTTTGAGATTACATGTTTTCTTGCATGTAAGATAAATGTTGGAAATTTTAAAAAAGCTAAAAAGCTTTTTAAAAAATTTGGCGTTCTTTATTTTATTTAATTTCTTTTTGAAGAACGAGAATTTTGCTTCTATAAAAAATTATTTCTTTTGCAAGGTCGGCGAAGCCGTCCTGGGTGACTTGGTAGATAGGAATATTTTTTATTAACTTGGATCGGCAGACTTAAGTTACCAGAAAACAATTTACTTTCTTTTTAACGTATTAGCTTTTTTCTTTGTTTATGACACAGCTTTCCAAATCTCTAAAATCAGTCTGGCAGAAATGATTTGTAAAGTTGGTATATTTTATATTTCTTTTATGGTAAAGTGCTAGTTTTAGGTTTTTAAAGTGTAAACTTTATATTTAATTTTAGAAGCAGTTTAATAGTATTATCTACATTCTGACCTCCTTGTGACCTGGTGTGTCACAGTAACCATGTGTCACATTTGGTACTATTCCACAACTTATTCACTCCAGAAGGAACTAGTCACCATACTGAGGTGCAAATCCTAGACAATACATAACCACTTCTTCACTGCGGCAGGAGCTGGCCCATATGGAATTGCATATAACAATCAGTGCATAAGAGAAAAACTTATGTATGTTTTTACAATATTACAGATTTTCAAACAATGTTAGCATGGAAAAACGGATGTTAAACTGAGAACGATGGTGTTGATGAGGACAGTTATATTTAGTTGTAAATTTGACTTATGTTAATTTTACCGAAATTTCAAAAGTTGAAAATTAAAATTAACGCATTATATTTATTAAAGAAACATAATATCACAAGAATAGGCTACAAATTAATAATGATTATTATACTTTATTTATTTCAATACATAGTTTTGTCTACAGTTTATGTCTTTTTTTTTTTATTCATATTATACATTAAACTTCTTTTAGTATTATGTTATTATAGAGTGTAACTTACTCTTTTTTCAATATGTATAATAAAAAATAATTTTGATTTGACAGTAATGGACAGGATATTTACTGCTAAAAAGAAACACTTTAGTTTTTTATAAACCTAAGAGACTAATTTTTAAAAATTTTTATGTTACTGTCTAAAAAACAATTAGACTAGATTTAGCCTCTCGGGTTTTTGTAATTAAAGAGCCAAAATTCTCTCTGAAAAATCTGCTTGCAAGATAGAATGATGTTTTCAATTTTTTGTCTCTGACTTATGCCCGATTGAAATTAATTTCAGTTGCACAAGGAAAATCTAGTTCTGACCATACATTGTTCGATAACCAGCGCTTGTTTTCAGTCCTGTAGATCAATTTTATCTTATTTCAACCTGAGACTTTTTGGAATCATAACGATACATTTTCAAAAACAGTTTTAGATTCTATTTACAGCCAATAAATACTAAACTTCAGGATATACCCAGTCACATGTAAAGAATCTTCAGTTTAACAGGTGTGAAATGAATTTAGCTTAGTCACTTCAATACTGAAAAAAAAATATGTTTTTCTTTGTAGTGCAGTTTTAAGGTAGATTTTACTTATGATATTTAAAAAATCTTTGAAATCACAGATTTGTTTTCTTGATATTGATTGTAAGCTTAGTATTCAGCATTTAATTTTTATATACTAGAAGGAAAATTTATTAAACCAATATTCTCCTGATTGATCTCTTTACTCAGTTTATAGCTCATACCTTTAATTTACCCAAACATTAGAAAAATGTTTGAAAAGCTATTTTAAACTGGTCACGGCACCTTTGCCATAATTGATATATTTTTTATAAGTTTTTACTTTTGACCACCAATAACGTTGAACTGGTCTCTAAAAAAAAATGTCCAGCAATTTGTTTTATATTGAAAATAAAGAAAATTGAAAAAGGTTTACTTCCAAGGGGTAGGGTGTGGTTCATTGCTATAGATTATGGATAATGATAATTTCAGATGACTTTATCTGGTTTCGCTCAATGTCTGCGACTTTTCAAATGTTGTAATAAAAGAAAAAGTTTTGATAGGAGTTATTAGAAAGATGAAATTATCAATTTATTATCTGTGGAGGATTGTCTGTTTATATTTTAATCTTGTATAGTTCTGCTTCGTTTGTTGATCAAACAGCCTTGGTTTAAAATAAATGGCCCAAAAAATAAGCATTTGAATTAGTCTTGTTTCATGTTTGTCCATCTGTCAGTCTCTGTGGGAATTATCAATACAAGAAATATTAGATAAGATTTTTCTTTGCATTTACTCAAGAGACCATATTTAGATTTTGCCCAACTTATCTATAATGTTAGTAAAATTTATATGCGAAGTTTTCTAAAAGGCTTGATAGGGATTTTGAAGATTACCTTTTATGATCGATTGAAAATTTCTTTTTTGAAAAACCTTAAAATTTGGTTTAAGATGATATTTTAGATTTACCCTTAAAAAATGATGAAATTATTTAAAATACCTGGTTTTAAGGACTGAAACTCCAACTTTTTAGATTTAAAATCGTTTTTTTAATGTTTTTCAGATTGAATAGTGTCAATATCTTGTGCCTTTTGAAGTTCTTGCTTTGTGAAAATGTAGCTGAAAAGCTTTTTTATAGTTTAAGATTTATATTTTGGCAGTAACAAGTTTTCACCAACGTTTAATTGTGAATTTGAATTATTCTTAATACCAAATTAAGTGATTGTGATTTATAACTTACTCAAGCTAGGCTTTAAAAAAAAGGTAGTCACAAGTCATAAATTTTATTTTTTTGGAAATTTCTATTCTTTCATATTCAAATTTTAGTCATATGCAACTAAGACTGTTGATCAAGGAAATTTTCATAAATCTGCATGCAAAAAGCTTTTTAGGGGAAATGGGTTTTTCAGTTGCCAGAACCACTTACTCCGCATAGTTAAGCTTTTGTCTAACTGGCAAGAAATCTTAGAAGACATCTTAGAAGCTCAATCATGCTGTAGCAATTGGTCAGATGATAAGTATGTTAATCACTGCTGCCAGTGTTACCATGTGAGGCATGGTTTTTGTTCCTGTTTTACTAAACTAGACAGGTTTGTCTGCCATGAATAAAGAGGCCTATCTGTCTTGGTTTTGGAATCAGATATTTCCCTTCTAGCATGACTGCTTGACCAGTGCTAAAAAGCTCATCCTACCTAGAGCACTTGGTTTTAAAAAATTTTATTTCTTAATATTATAGCACCTAGCCTGGAGTGACTCTTTTTTTTAGCCAAATTTATGTCAAGTTTGAATAATAAATTTTGTTCTTCAGTATTTAGTATACAATTAATTTTCAAAAATTTTTGAATGACATCATTTGTTCCATACAGGGTTGCAAATTTCTCAAAAATATTGGCTTTACCCAACTTTTAACTTACCTTTTTTTTTTTGTTGCAAAATTTCACTTAAGTAGTAATGATAAGCATCCTCTGAAATTTACTTCAGAATAGTCCTACAAATTTTAAATAGGTTTTTATTTTAGTCTCAGGGTAGTGTTAGCACAGATTGCATTCTTAGATCTGCATCAAATTTGAAAATTTGTGATGAACATAGATCCATGATCTAATGAAATCTAGAAGAATGTCTTGTGCTTCTTGTCAAGTCAGTGGTAGAAGACTTCCATCATTACCTTTAACTTATCCTGGCAGGTCTGGAAGTTCACTGGGAAATCAGTTAAAATGCGTATCTATATCTCAATATGCTCTATGTCAACCACAATGTAAACACTCTCCACCATTAGAAGGTTGGTATATTTAAGCTCTAATTATATAATTTTAACTCACAGCTCATCCAGCATGGTTCTATGAATTCACTTTACTTTTTTGTTATTCCAAATTCATTTGTTAGTTTGGCCTTTCATCTGTTACTTCTTTCTTATTTATAACTTTTAAATTAAAATAGTAAATTTTGTTCTTATTACCGAGTATAACAAAAATCTTGTGAAATTTGTGGAGGCATAGCGCAATATATTAAGTAACAAAGTTTGATTTTAAACAATACAATGAGCTGATACAAAATATCTTGTCTTTGTTAATGAGAGTAACAAAGAAACAGAGTTGGCCAATTTTCCTTTTTTAACTGTGTTATGAAGTAATAGATTGAAATTGTTAAAGCTTTACTCTTGAAAACAGTGCCATTATTACACTCAGTTTTGATTTCTATAATGAAAGGATTCATCATGGTACATAAAAATCTTTTTTGGTAAAGATGATATTTTTTAAAATTTATCAAAATCTATTCATCAAATTTTTCAATAGATTATTATTTTTGTTATTTTTACACTTTGACAATTTAAAAATATCACCAGGTCATAGTCATTTTAGGCCTAAAAACAACGTCTTTGACATTTTATTGAAATCCCTTTTTTATATATTTTTTTAGTTATAAATGAAGCTGGAGGACCATAGAGGGTACCTCTTACCTTGTGTGGCCATATTTTAAAAATTCTTGTCCTCGTGCCCGTGACCTGAAAGGTAAAAAATTTGGTTGAAAATGACATTTTTTGACCCAAATGGCCACCTAATAAAAACTCAATTTTTTTGGCATTGGCCTGAATATGGTTATTTTTTCACCAAAAATGGCAATTTTGAAATTTTCTTATTCTAAAAGTAAAAAACTGAAGCATCTATTGTCTCAAATAACCTCCTGTTATTTTTTTGTTTTATTTTTGTTTTGTTTTTTTTTTTTGTTTACTGAGACCAAGCATAGTAATTTGAAATCTTAAATCAACTCTATTTTGCTCTAAAATTTTTGGCAAGTGAGGTATTATTTTTAAAAAGATTTGATCGTTACTTGATAGAGGACCATAAAGGAAACCTTTAAACAATGACTTTGTGCTGATAATTTTAGCAGTTTATAGCTACAGCAGTTTTGATAAAAATTTAAATGTTGTTGTAACTTTCAATAAAAAGATTTTTTTGATATCAAAAAGATAATAAGAGAGCTTAACACCCAATTTGGTCTGTCAAAAAATTGTTTTTATCTCAGCTACAGAACTCTGCTCTCTAAACATTCTCCCTCACATGCTTAAAGTATCTGTTTATTTTGACCCAGTTACCTTGTTTATCAATTTATCTGTCAAACGTAGCACTAATTAATTTTTCTCAAACTTATAAGACTATCCCCTTCCTGAGTAAGTAAACTAACTGTTTGTGTCAGACATCAAACTGGTATTTGCCTTATTTTACAGTAGATTGCAAAAATTTATTTCTCAAAAATAACTTGTATTCCGGCTTCAAAATTCCAAAAAAGGTACAATTTAATCATTTCTAAATATATATAAATATAGCCACTCTTATATACTCTTCATATTTTTGATTTTCTCAGGAGATTTTTTCAGAAAGTGTTAGAATTGTAATGTAAGTTATTATGTTATATTATATTATTTTAGGTATATGCAAGTGTTGTATTATAGAGTTAGTTTGAGATTATTAGCTTAGTAATTTTTGTTTTTCTAAAATTAGATCATACTGGGTTGGAATCCTATCTGTTAAATCACCCAAACACTGTCGAAGAATTTATATTAAAGAATGTTTCTCAAAAACAGATTGAAAGATGGGTAATAGGCAAGAGTAAGTTAAAACAGCAACGCAGCAGTGCTGAAAGTATGAAATTTATGTTTTTTTTTTTTTTATCATATAACTAATATTTAATAAAGATGAATCCTAATATTAGATTTTAAATTTATCATAACTCAAAAAGAGGTGTGGAATATAGTAGGAAAAAAAGCATTTGATGTAGGTGATTCTTGAATAACCGAAGTTTGACCGAAAATATTTTCTGTTTTTAAGTTATTAAATTACCATTTAAATTTGTTTGTTTTATATTTTAAAAACTAAAACTCAAGACCCTGCCAAAGTTGTGTACAATATATTTATTAGCATATGCATTGTGTTATTGCCTTCAAAATAAATCAGCCTTGCTGAACCGTCTACCTTTTGAAGTCTAGGTCTCTTCTAATCACTTCTGTAAATGACAACAATTTAGTAACATAGTCTTGTCCTAAAGCATAGCAAACTTGAGAACACTACATAGGAACACTATGTAAGCTTATAGGGCTATCCTACTAGAAGTAAGTTACATCTTTCATTGTATTGGTCACTCTCTCTACTACTTCGTCCTGGTCTAAGTCACTCAGAGCTGCTTCAAAACTAAGTCTATGTTAACTAGTGAGTTACTCACATAGTTAGTAGTTATAGTTTGTATCAGGTAAGTACTTTTCTCTTCTCGGTACATCTAAATTATCTAAAAAAAAAATTTTTAAATTGTAGTAATTCAACTGACAGAATTTTGTATTTGAATGATCACTTCTCCAAAAAAACCTTTGACTACCTTTAGAATTTGGCTTATAAATAACTTCCCTGAAGAAAATTATTTTGTTATTTGCATAGGTGTCAATGTGACACCTAAGAAAAGAGCTAATAAAAACGTAGGCATTAATTTTCCAAGTTAAATCATAAAATTCATGCATTTTTTTTTGTAGCTAATTTGGTTATTTATTTAGTTAGGGTTTTGTTTATTTACAGATTGTCTATTGCATCACTGCTTATTTTCTCATTGGCTCCTGTGGCACTAAGATCCATAAATTAACAACCCTGAAAATGTGTTAAGTAGTTCATACATAAGAATTCACCATTACTAGTCTGTCAGTCCCTCTATAAGGCTTTCTCATCTATAGATATTAAATATTGAAAATACTTAAATTTTTTAGGATGGGCATAAACATGCCCTAATGTTAAAATTATATGGATTTATATTTCAACCCATGTGACTACTATCATTTGAAGAATCTTGTTTTTTGATACTGTGATATAAAATTGTTATTTGGAAATTTTTGTTCGCAGTTAGTAAAATATTCAATGTGATATTATTCCAAGGTCAATCAAATTAGACTTTCCCACTATAATATCACTGAAGGTTTAACAGTTGTTTTATGTGGCTACAAAAACAAAGCAAATGCAACAGTTATCTATATCATTTGATTTTTAATTTTTGTTTTCTTAAGGCGAAGATCATAAAAGTCTGTCAAAATTGAAGGTAAGTTCACTTAAAGTGCTCAAAATAGCATTTTACGTCTTCTTATAAAATTTCAAATGTAATCCTAAACATTTGATTAGTTAGGTTTTGAAAGTTCTATGAATCTACTTGCTATTCTCCCACTTGTCGTGAGCACTTCAGAAATTTCAGACATATAGGGTTAAGTCTCTATAACCTTTATCAAGATTGCAAGGTTTAGTTGTTTGTTTTTAAATTTTTTTAACAAAGCTACAGTCCAAAAAAAACTCTAACTAAACACATGTTCAGAAAAAGAACAAATAAAATTTACCTTCATGACAGGCACTATTTGCTGTGATATTGAGTAAAATACTAAAGAAAATACATTTTAAAACTCTGAACGAATAATATATCTTCCATTAAAAAGATTACACTTGTCTAAAAGCAAAATTTAACTGCTTCTCAGTTCTTTCTTTTTTGTTCGTTTTAAAAATACTTGAAAAAGGTCCTATTATATGTTATAAGGTAAACCAAAACCTTGACAAGAAAATTATTTTTATAGTGTATTTGTCTTGCTATATTATCAAACATGTTTAAGAAAATATTAAAAACCAACTCTTTTTTCTTATTCTCAAAAGATATCCAATTAATCATAACGTTTTAATCACAATTAAACTTAATGATTCACTAAAAGTGATTTATGTATGTTTTGACAATTCTGCTGAGGAATGCATATTTTTTTAATACTGGGTTCTATCTTAACAATTTTAGCATGTTTTTTTACCAATTTTCCTCATGGCCTCATGATATCTGTTTTTATTGATGACGTAACTTCGTTTTTTTAAATAAGCAAGTTTTGATATTACAAATTATACTTGGTCGTTTATTATTTTTGGCGAAATGCTCAATGAAAATTTTTCTTCTCAGTGCCTAATTTGCTTAAGAATAAGTTTTTACAATTTTTTTCAAGAAATACTAGGTTTTTTTTTGAGATTTTATGGGTAGAAAATTTTATTTTTAATATCTTTGGCAAGCTATTCTTTTTGAGAGTTTTAATTACTAGATGTAACTAACTCATGCCAAATTTATTCTGAAAACAACATATTTGTTTTTTCAAAACCAATTTAAGATTTTCGGTGTAAAAAACTGTTTTTCTATAATCTGCAAACAAATCAAGGTTTTATTTTCTCCAACCAACTTTTTTCAATTCAGGAAATTGCCCCAGGTAGTGGTTACTACTGCGAAATTTAATGTTTTGCATTTTTTTTTTTTTTTTTAGTTTTGCGTTCACATGGACAAGAAAAAGATGCTTGAGAATCTGACTAAAGATATCCAACAAGGAAGAAATAAAGATGCTGTCATTTATGAGCTTATTAAATCAATTTCTGAAGGTTAAGAAATTTTATTACTGTTTGTTGCCTTTTTTTATAAAAGTTAAAAATTTTCAGTTTAAATTTTGCATCACGTCAAACAACCATAAAAAAAAAGGTCAATTCCAAGCCTCGATACAAATATTTTTGGTACGCCGGACATTATGGTTGGTAACTATGAGTTTTGGTCGCACATGTCCGTTCAGACATCTTATAATTCGGTCGGACATGTCCTATCGAAATAAAACAAAAAAAGCCTCAAACACGATATTGATAAA
>JAUZNK010045159.1:0-16629 GCA_035046665.1 Euphysa ruthae | reverse complement strand
TGTAATGTCTCAATCTAAATCTGCCCTACGAAAACACAGGTACCACCCCGAAGAGCCAAGCAAGAGCAAGATTATGTGCTGAAAACGACCCCGTCATCCCTTAATCCACTAATGCAAAACATAGCCATGGACGTGGTTAATGGTAAGCTTAATATTCCAGCAGTGCACCGAAGTAAACTGAAGGTAGTAGGGGTTATGAAGTTTGCAAGAGCCTCGGCTGACCAACGTCGAAAAATAGCAAACATGGAGCAGGCTTTCTGTCTTTCCTCGCTCTGATTCTTGGTGCTGTTGCTCAGCCATTACCATCACTGCTCCAGTGAGGGATGCGAAGAAAGAAATAAGTCATATCGGCCTAAAGTCTTACAAGACTTTAGATACGCAGATCATTTTCTGATCTGTCAGGGCCGAAGCCACCTCATCCTTTTTTCAAGCCCTTTTGGCAAAACCAAAATGCATAGTGCCCACATTTCCGTGCAGACAGTGCCCACAAGTCAGCAGTATTATAACTGTAACCTTCGATGCCAAGCCTGTGACAAACTTTAGCAAGCCAATTTACATCAGAATTTGCAGTACACTAGTATAGTGTCTTCGGCGTCTGGTGGTATACCAATTAAGTTGAATCATTCCACTGATGTTTGCGCAGCACCATCATATGTGATTTGACAAGCTAGAGAGAAGCTACTGAGTAGCTCTTGTGTCATAGTTAAAGTTTAATGAAGTAGCGGCCGCGAGACTACTTAGATCTGGAAGCTTGTCAGCGGCAAAGACTACCAGAAAATGCGGAGTGTTTTTGCGGTCCTATTTTAGAATTACGTGGCTGTTGTTATACCAAGTCCGTAAAATCGGTGGTAATACTACTATCTATTGCTACGTCTACAAGTGAAAAGACCAGATCACAGCATAAAGATGTGACAGGATGGGAGAGTGCTTTTGCCGAAAGTGCCGGATATTGACAATGATCCTCTATAATTGAGGCTCTATTGTGCACTTTGCGATCCATCGGCCGTCAAATCAAACGCTTAAATTGTGGTACCTCCCACATAGCTTGCAAGGTCAATAAGACTGCCGTCAGCAGCCCAAGAGACATACCGGCAACATCTGGTGATACTCTCTTACGGCAGATGAGCCCTTCAAATTTGTTTTATTAAAAACTGGTTCGTAGGCGATCTCAGGCAACTCTCTCGAGCCAGCGGTCAGTTGTCTCCGAGTCAGTCCATAGTTTGCAAATTTGCAGGGATTCTGTGTTATGTCCCCTTGAAACTTCGATGCACGCGTAATAGCTACAATTACGTGGCTAGGTAGATGACGGCTTTATTTATCCTTCAGTTTAAACTGAGTCTTGCCCGTTTCATGTTTTTGGAGTCCATAACTTTCTGAAACTTCCTCTCTCGCCATAAGTTCTATCGTAAAATTTGTGGCAGCTTGTGTCAGTTCTACTCACTTGACAAACACACGGGCAGATGTGCATCTAATAGCGGCTCCAGTCACCGCTTCGGTGGCAACCAACGTAAACTCTGGCTTCGCTCGAGTTAAGGACAACCGCAGGGCGATATCGTTCACTAGCAACCGTTTTTCGTATCATTCCAAGGAACTTGACTTTTACTTTAGGTACAGCAGTAACAGCGCCTCTGCCGCCACGAGATTCTGTCGAACAATAAACCCCCAATTGGCTTCACCCTTAGTCTCGAAATGGGCCGGAGTGTCTGAATACCATCCTTCAAAATGACCTGCACCATTTTCACCCCAATTCTTATTTTTTGAGCGAGTAAGGTGAGTAGCATCGCTTGATAAGGGTATCGCTGCTTGACGAGGTTGGGCATGGCTTGACCAGATTTATTTGTTAGGGTAAATTTAAAAGTTTGTTTGTGTGATCTAGATCACCTTTGACTTTTAAGAGCTCGTTCTGATTATATCAATTTGTGTTGAGTGCACCAACCACAAACCTGTGAGCTCAGATAGATGCGTGTTAAGATTGCTCTTTTCATGAACAGCTTCAATCTCAATATCATGTATGAAGTCAAAAAGCGCGCATTTTTAACAAAGATTTATGCCAACTTATTTAAAGAATCGGGCGGTCCAGCACTTCAAAATTCATTAGATTTTCCTTGGAGGCTGCTGCTTGAGCCCTTGCCTTTTATTTCTCTTTTATTAACCCCTTCGTCGTAAAAGCCTCTGAGATGGCATGTTGATCTATTTGCAGAGCAGCCTTGGCAACACTTCTTTTTACAGAGAAAGCCATACGCTTGATTCCACCTGAAAAATTTCCAAAGAAGCCTATGTCTCCTTGTCTCCTTGCACTTGATTAGGTAATGCTCCAACTGCTTGCTAATAGCGATGAAGAGAGTGGTAGCTTTTTGTATCACTAGTGAGCTTTACTGGGATTCTCTTTTTGTTTTACGAATACCGATTCTAATACTTAGGTCGTATTGGTTGAAGTCTATGCTATCGCCAGGTTTGTCTCTAACATCTATTTCGATTAATTGGAATGAGCGTCCGTTCAATTGGTGAGATTCGTAGACAGATCCACTAGCACTCCAGTTGCCTACATCACCAGGATTAGCATCATCAAGTGGAATCGTTTTCAGAAGCATGACTTGGAATCTGCCTATATTCGAATTCTTGATAATACTGATATAGGGGAGAAGGCTGTTCACTCCTCCAGTGATCTCCACAAGTTTGGGATTAACATAGGTTCCAGCCTCGAATATTGTATATGCTGGGAAACCTGAAAGCACAACTATAGTCCCTTAAAGGGCATTATTGTTAGTTATTTTGATAAATGATTTCATCGTAGCCGTATTCACCGAGACTGTGAGGCCTGTGTTTTAAGGAGCTTATTAATTGAGTCTACTAGTGTGGACGCAATGTTGTAGTTCCCAGGGTATAAGCGGACTTTTTTTGCCGGCAAAACCAGCATGTTTTTCTCTGTAACATTATACTATAAGTATAAGTGTGATATGATAGCGCTTATTGGAAACATTTCCCAATCTAAACATCATTTATTAAAAACCTACTACTCCACCCACAGTCACAAATTGAAGAGCTATACCGCTGTGCTTACCGGCCGGACCAACAAGTATATCGAAAAAACATAACCGCTTTTAAAGCCCGAGGCCTTCCGGTTAAAACTTTAACTGATATTCCCGAAGAGTCAATCGAATTAGAACCAAAAAGAGGGAACGTTTTCATTGCGGATGACCTGATAGAAGAGGCAGAGCGATAGGTATTGAAGTTAACACGACAACACTACACACCCCCTCGTATCTCATTGATGTTGTGGAAGTAGACACATGACACCAGCGTTTACAGATGGACTACATGTGTCTATTTCGGTTTTCAGCTGACAAAAACAGCAGTCGATAACTTAGGTTTTCAAATTACCTCTGGTGCAATACATCGCCTTATGGAAGTCTATAACAACGCGACCAGTAAACAATATAGACCCCTAATAATTGAACTATCTCACATATATTAAATCAATCCATGTTTGCGATTTAGATGCGGGCCTCATATACCCAAACGCATCCGAGATATAAAAAATGGTGAACATAATTTGACATGATATTAGGCCAGATGGCACTCTAAACAAACGAGGGCCAACGGGGCCAATTGAAGAGAACTAAAACTTTCTAATCCTAGAGGAAAACCCGTAGACCTGCCGGTGCTCCTGGCCAAATGAAAACGCGATGAGCCTGGAATTCCGGTGCTCCTAGTCATAAAGGTGACCCAGGAGAGCCAGTAACTGGAGAAAAATACTTAACTCTTGCAAAGAATTGAGGAATTTCTCAAAATAAGGATGGCTTATATCTATCTCCATTGATGCTTTTATAGGATGGCTCAGCTAGTGGTAAGTCAATATTGACGGACTCTCCGAATAAATACCGCGTCCTATAAATAACTGCAACATATGATGGTTGGAATAGGTTTGCTACGATTTTCCCTGCTTCACTGCCAAAAGGGGGTCATTGGAGGATAAAAATCGAAGGCAAGACAGCCGTAAGTTTTGAGGCGAGATATCCGAAAAAGGCAGATTAGTATGTCAAGACCGTTGAGATGATCAAAAGTGGGAGATGATAAGGAGTGGGAGTTACGTAGTATTTATGGGGCCGAATAACGGTACTAAAGAAATATTGATTATAAAATCGACATTGAGAAAGTAGATTGTTACCCTCAGCTGTATCTACACTAAAAGAAACCCATGCTATGTCTGGGACAGACTACCGATCGATAAAGGTAGCCAAACTTAAAGACCAGCTAAATTCCGAGATTAATTGCCGTGAAAACCTTGTAAATAATTATACTCGTGCCGTCAACGTTATCGACGATGTTGATGTCGAAGCTATTGTGATAGGTGTTGTTCTGGGTGGCTTTGAAACGGGCCTCTTAGCGACCATGATCGCAGCACCATTTGTTCCCATCATCATCGGATTTTCTGCCGGGTGCATCTCGTGAGTGCTGGCACAAAGCTTGCCTCTAGACAGCTAAGAACAAAAGCTTAAAAACACAACCAAATCCGTGTTCTAAGAAAGAACAAGGTCAATTCAATCGCAAACCTAGTTAGCAAAGCGCTTGAAGATGGTTTAATAAGTCAAGACGAGTTTCATTCCGTTTTAGAAGAAGTTCCAAAATACTACTCTACGAAAAAGGAAGTACGTGCGAGGATGCAGAAAAAAATCTATAACTCGACGAGGCGACAAAAAAGGAATTGGTAGAGAGAGGGCGCAAAGAGGCTCACAATTCCTTTATAAAAAAACTCAGTGCTGGAAGCTCACTTTAGAGATTAATCGCTTCAACTCGTCACCAGCGTATATGTACCCAACACCCAGTGCATCAAGTTGGGTTTACACTGAATAATATGCTGGGGACGCACACTAAATATTCAGTTTGGTAGAGATGAAAATGGTAGAAAAAAATTTTTCAAAATAATAACAAATTTTAATTTTAAATTTAAAGACGTCAGTCGAATTTTTCGTTTTGAATTACATTACATGCTAATCAAACAAAGCAACAATGCATTCTTTATGCAAACTTACGTAGTGAATAAATAATCAAGTTACATCCTTGTTATTTTTTTATTTCAACCGAGTAAAACGACGCATGACACCTTAGTCATGATGTTTCAAGTGTGATTTTGCTTCATGATATTTTTAGTATAAAAAGAGATAACATTGATAATGACCTATGCGCGTTTCAGTCCAACGGAGAAATGAAGTGATGTGTGTTGTGGAATACGAAGAAGCGGAATGGCTAGATTTTGTTGAATGTGATTTTTAGGGATTGGAAATTCCAGTGGAAGAAACTGTAGTCGGTGGAATTAGAATAATACTTCCTAAAGATCGCACATAAGTCTGGAAATGAATTAATTAATCCTCTAGGTCTATACAATTCGACTTTCTCCAAACAGTAACATTAAATTGATCACTGTGTAATATTATGTTATGGTTTGTTATTAATATTTTACTCTCAAAACAGTTCATCTTTTTTTTTCCTTTCATTATAAGAATAATTTTACATAAAGGTGACGCCACATAGAGGTGATGGGAGTAGCATGAAATTTGTGACAAAGCTTGACAGGGGGCTAGAAGGGGAGTCTTGAAAATTGGCAATTTTGCCGTTTTTGAATGGCTTCATTTGTGTGCCAGTAAAACTCCTGTATATAAATTTTTTAATTTTTAAATTTCTGGCGATATATCTTTACGCCACTTGTCCTTTTTTAAACTATTCTTTTAGTTTGTCTCATAACCTCTATTCTTTCTGCAGTTGTTTCAGATGTCTTGCATAATGTTTTTTTGCAATGTAACTGTTTATCAATAATCGATAAGTTTTCAATGTTTTGCGTCATTTTTATCGTGATAAATAAACTTTCTTGCTTTTAATAAACTTCTTTATGGCGTTTCGTATAATATGTGTCTTAACCTCTGTTTGTTATGCACCTATTTATTATATTTAGTGCAAAGTGTATGGTAGTATTCATGTTTTGAATATTTCACATAAAGTGACTCGTTATATACCTTTCCGTAACTTACTTTTTTAGATGTTCCGATGAATATGTCTGATTACCTCTGTCCAAAATTAACCTAATTCAGAAGATCCGCGTAACTAGTTTCACACAAATAGTCCTTAGATGAATGTAAACTATTTTGCACCATAAAAGTATATACTGTGATATACACCACCAAAACTCGTTTTATTACTAATACTCCTCTTTTTAGTTGTATTTGCATCTTGGTGCGTTAATGGCTTTAGAAGGGGGCTACGCTAAAAACTGAGTTTTATTTCAGAAAATTTCACTCTGATCTAATAATGATTTCTCCTAATATATAGCCTTTAAAAGCTCATGCATCAACTGCTCCACGTTCTTATTACAACTTGCTCTCCGAAATGATGACATCGACCATGTTGATTCAAGTAATCTCAATGAAATCAAAACAACAAACAACGGAAATCTGTCAAATATCATCGATGCCCATAAAGGGGAACTCAGGACTAAAAACTCAGCTGAGGTTTCTGTAAATAATGGTTCCAGGACTGACAATGCAGATGGAAAACCTAAAAGAAAACAAGAATTAGTCAGTTCTAGTCGTTTCATCTCCTCCAAAAATTGCTAGAGAATTGCCAGAAGATATGGAGAAGTATATTGAAGTACATTTTAACAAATATATTCCAGACGAGCGACTGCAAAAGACTATTTTGGATGATTCTCCTGTTCCTGAAAATATACCATCAACTCAAAAAAATCCTTGATAAAGCACAAGAAAAAACGAAGAATGCACTTGCCCCATTGTCAGAAGTCTGGACCCTCCTTAATAAAGTCAGATTGGGCGAATTGGATGGTGAAATGGTTCTGGACCTCATCCTTAAAATGTTTGAACAGTCCATGATATTACTTGGTCGGTCAAATGTGTCTCTATTATATTTATGTTGACTTTCGATGTTGTCAACATTACTAAGTGATAATGGTTCAGCAACTAAAAGGCTTTTAAAAGGAAAAAGATTGTGCAGAATATGTCAAGTCAATAAAGAAAATGAAGGAGCAGCAGCTCCGTGACTTGAAAAAGGGCCGAAGTATTCGCCAGTATCAGCCCTTTTAAGGAAGCCCTCAGCCACAAAATGGGGGGCCGAGCGAACTATGATAACATGGTTCATTTCTCAGGAAAAAGCAAAAATGAACCTTTTTACAAAATGTTGACAAAGTCTAAACAAGAAAGTTTCTTACAACAGAATCAAAATAATGCGAAATAGACCTTTTCACCTCAAGACTTTCAAACCAACTCCCAAAATATGTGTTGGGAAGGTGGACTCATGGGCAACAGATGCTTTTCAGCAGAGTTGGACATTACACCAAATCTATGCGCTTCCTCCTTTTTCACTTATAAGGAGCGTTTTACATAAGGCCTGTAAGGAAAAAGGTGAAATGACCTAGGTCACTCAATTATGGACATCTCAAGTCTGGTATCCCCAATTATGCCAGATGATTATAATCCAATTCAGATCCCTTGGTCACAGACATTATTAAGGGTTTCCTTAGGAGTAATACACCCGCTAGTTCAGAACATTAATTAATTAAGAGGTTAGTAGCATGGAGAATTTCAGAAAAACAAAATCATTATCGATAGCAGATAAAAACGGTAAAATGCTCATCTTAAATTGCCGCAGACAAGTGACAATCAATAATTACAAATCGGCCTGATGTAGTTTGAGTATTGAGCAATCGTTTGATCCGTCTAGAGTTCCCCTAAACAAAATTCTAGATTTTTTGAATAACTTTACCATAAAAATATGAATACATATCAATAAACCTGCATAGATCTGCTTTGAAAGTCCGAAATATGGTAGAAACGCAATAAAATATCAGTTTGTCATTGAAAGGAATAAATCTATCACTGAAATAAATAATATTTTTAAGTCCACATATACAAACTCTCTTAACTACAAAATATATTAGATTTCAATAGAAATAAATCGAAAAGAATAAACATATATATAATTAATATAATAAATTAAATACAACCAAAGTTTTTTGCCCTTATATCTTATTAGTATATACTAATAAAATCTGGAGTCACTCCATTTTGGTCAGTTTTTGCTATTTTAGTGACTTTGTTCTTAATTAATATGAAAATATACATAAGTATTTTTTATTTGGTTAGTTTTGGAAAATCCACTTGTCTTACCTTGAGGTAGAGAAACATCAAAGTGTAATAAAGCTTTTAACTTGAGCTTTCAATATGATACCTCCACAACCGAAATTCTTTTTTACATGTGAATTAAATATCCTACTGGAGCATGTAAAAAACCTGCTTTTAAATAGTCAGTTTACGGATAAAGACCTAACCCAAAAATTGGCTGGACTTGTGTCATTATAATTGTGTTCTGTTTCTAGTCCCCACAAAATCACCATCTAGATTTAAGATATATGGCCAGGACTAACATCTATGTATCCTTTACTTTCTCAAAATTAACCAAGTCGTGGAGAAAAGGAAAATCTCCATCAAAATTAGCCATTCAGGCATAATCCTCAGACGAAAAACTGTGTGTGATTAAAATATTAGATGAATATTTAGTAAGATCTAAGGAATAGAAGAGCGAAACAGACCTTCATCAATTGTTACTCGGTTAGCTTAAACCACACAAAGAGATTTCGTTTACTACTATTACATTACTGTATCTCGGTGGGTTATAAGTGCTATGGATAAAGCTAGTGTAGATAAAGCATTGTTTAAAACCCACTCTACACTTTCTGCTTCTTCTAAGGTTTATTCCACAGGGTTATCTTTAAGTGACATCTTAGTAAGAGGAAGCTGATCCATTGCTAGAACGTTTAAAACATTTTACAAACATCTCAGAAAATATGAGAGAAAACTACCTAAATTCAGTGATAGGTAATTGGTAGGGATTGTAATTTGTAGGGATTGAACAATCAGTATTAAATCAGAATGAGATTTTATGAAATAAAATTCACGAATTACACTAGGGCGCGAAGCGCCCGAAGTGTAATTCGAATTTCAATTGGAAAATTGAACGAAAGATGAATTACATACAATTACATTCATGGCAATGATTTATTATCTCTTTCGTTTTTAGGCTGCAGTTCAAGATATTAACTTGGTTTATGTAAATATGATAAAAGCAATAAAGCTAAAAAAAGTTTACAGTGTTTATTTATTGTCTCTCGACTCTCATGTTGAAATAAGAATGGAGAAGTTGGCGCATGCGCTTTAAAAAGCAGTAGGTGGGGAGAAATCATTATTAGATCTTTTGATCAGTTTTACTCATAAAATTTGAATTACACTTAAACAGTCTAATTCGTAAAAATTTTTAAACCAGCAAGCCCTGGAATGGTACTTCTCCTTAATTCCTAAGTACGTGGAATCTACTCTATACACGAAATAAGTAAACAAACCCTTTTATAAATTAAGAGAGTTCTTAACATTTGGACTTCAAGGAAACAAGTTTTTTATTCTCTCGCAATCTTATATCTATTCTTGTAATTACTTAAGAAATAGTTATCTATGATAAAAAGTTTATATTATAAATCTAAATCATACATAGTAATACAATAATATTGATAACATAAAATTTTTAATAATTTTAAAAATACAATGCATCATGTTTCATGTTGATGCAATTTGACGATAATGCAATTCCATATTACATACAAGTATATTTAGGCAAACCGGGCGGGGTATCCTTTATTTAAGTGTTCAAAATTTCATTAGATCCTGTTTAATGATGAAAACTCTAATAGAAATAATATTTAGTTTAATTTCTACACTTTAAATACTCAAATCAGTTTCGAAGATTGCTATTGATATAAAATTTTATTTAAACATACGTTAGAAAGTTTATATTGAACAATAAGCATCAATAAAAACATGTTGCATCATTAACACAAAGAAAAATGGTGGTAAAACTTTGATTCATTAAATTTTGCCCCGCTGGATAAGTTTTGATTCAATCTGTTTTTTATAGACATTTTTATTTTTATTTGCTTTAAAATTTCAGGAGGGTGGTTAGAGTCAGTATTAACATGTAGCAAATAAATTTCGTGGGTCGAAAAGAATTTTCTGTTAAATTAGATGTGACATCTAGAAAGTTGAAATTTTCTAAATTGATGTCAATTTTATTTAAATGCAAAATTTTTTTTTTTAATTAAATTATTTCTTTTTTCACCTTGTCCATTTTTTGTTGATTTTTGTTGCTTAATGAAATAAGGCTATCATCGCGACAAAGTTCCACATTGTTTTTTTATGATAATATTTGCCTGCTAGACATAAATGTAGACTTCAAGTAATTCGCAGATATCTGCTTGTCAAGATTTCCCATTGTTACGTCAAAGCAATATGTGCTCATTTTTTCCCACGGTTCGATCAAAAAATAATAAATAATGCCTTATAGTTTTCAAAATATATTCTCAAGTCAAGTTGGAAAATTGAATGTTTGATTTTCTTTTATGCTTACAAAACCATGCTATTATGTCAGTTGTATCTTTCCGCTAATTTACTTCTAGTTTTTATCGAATTATTTTTTTCAAAATGTGTTTACTAACATTCCCGAAACTAAGTTATTTTTTTGGAAATTCTTAAATATCTATGCCTATAAATTTAAAAAGAAAAAAAAAACAAAACACAATCGCGCCCTAAAAACAGGTTAAAATTGAGTGTAACTAATAGTATTTAAAAAAATTTTTTTTTTTGATTAAATATGAGAAAAATTTTCTTTTTTGTAGGCAGCAAGAATTATAGGAGAACAGAGGCCTTTTTCAATTATCTCCTTCTTTTCAATTTTATCTAAATAGAAGAAACCTTGAATTTTTTTCCGACATTGGTCACTTTCACACTCGCATTCAAAAGGTGTTGCACATTTGTATTCAGTAGTTACATAGTCGTATGATATTATCTCCCCAACTTGAATTTTACGCACAGCTTTTAACTCCCATGGGATGACACTGAAATCAAACGCACAGTTTGGTGCACGACAATAATGAGCTGTAAATCGTAGGTCATCCTCAATGATCATGTGTTTATCGTTCGACATTTGAATTGAGTGGAGACTAGCTAAATCTGATAGAGTTCCATTAATTGTAAATATACGTTCGCCAGCTTCTATACATGAGTTAGCAACAATCGCTTTGCCAAACTTTGTATCAATGACAGATATCATTTCTTAAAAGATACAAAATCTATCATGCATAAAACTAGTGATAATATTAATAGATATATAAAAAAAAAATTTCAAAAGAATTTCAAAAGCTTAAAAAGGCAATAAGCAAAGTCTTTATATCATGAATTGCAGTTAAATTGAAAATCTTATACCCCACTCCAAGTCAGCAAAAATTAGTATAAACAACAAAATTCATTAGGCCTAACCCAGTCTAAGGTCCCTTACACTTTGAAATGTTTACCCATCACTGCAGCATATACTTGGGGATTATAGTAAAAAATTTAAAGGGATTGCTAACCGTTTTACATAATTGGCTCAAAATTAATTCCTCCCAAAATCTTTTTCAAGCATGGGTTAATGGGTTTCAGCGAATATTCATTGTATCGATGTTGGTATTTCAAACTTGAGATCGTCACTGATTTTTGCTTTTGGTAAATTCTCAAAATTTAGATACTGGTAAAATAGACCTCACTTCAACTCCTTGTATTTCTTTTTACTCTTTATAATTTACATCCAGACTTTGTGATCATACTTGCTACATGTGTTATAATACTGTAAATTCCAAAAATTAAAAAAAAAACTTTTTCAGGGGGTAAATTAGACTAATTTTCACAAAAAATGGCAAAAATATGTAAAGCATTTCGTTTTTTAGAAAAGAAATTACGATAAAAGTACAAAAAGAGTTTTACGCTTATTCTGAGCGGTAAAATGATTTATCGGTTTTATCGCAAAATTTCCGTATAGAAAAACATCTATGAAAGTGATTTATTTACAACGTGGAAACCGTATTTTTTTTATTTCTTTCTTTAAATATAATCATGCACACCTTGCTTTCATGCGGCAATAGTCGAAGATCTAAAAGAAAAAGATGAATTTAAAGCATTTTTTCAAAAGTTTATTAACCTGAAAGATGAATGGAAAGAACGGGGTTCTGGTCTTCAAATCTTTTCGCTTTCTTATGTTGAAATGTTAAATATTTTATATGCATGTCGATCTGGTAAATGGCAACTTCATCTTTATTGCATACGCAAATTAATCCCTTATTATTTTACCTACGCCCATTTCAATTATGCACGGTACTTAACAAGCATGCACAGTGACATTTTGGTTTTCCAGATGTGTACCATCAGTTTGTTCAGGGAAACTTTTTCGTACAATTATCAGATAACCAATTTAGTCGAATAGAGTCTGAGGAAATTATTGAAATGGCTTTGAATCGAGATTCTAAAACTGCTGGGGAAACAACAGGTTTCTCTGCTAATTTTAATGCTGTCAAAAGATGGGAAGTAAACTCAACATACCGAGCTTTTTTGCGTTCTGTGCTGCAACAACATTTGCATATTTCAAATAAGAACTATGCACACAAGATCTTACCATTGCTCGAATAAAAAAAGATGAATCTGATGTTCAAGATATATTATCAGTGCTCCAAGAAACATTCATTCATCCGTTCAGTAATGAAGAGCTACTTTCAATATTGACGGGTATTACTGTTGAGCAAAATGCTGTTAATGATATATTGGAAGCAGAAGAGAAAGGTAAAACTGCAATGAACAAGTTCAATAAGGAACGAATGCTTCAGGGAAGAACAAAATATTTTTTTGATACCTTGACGAAACAAAAACTCAAAATATTTGAAAATTTAAACAAAAAAAAGATCATCAAAACTAAAGTTAAAGAAGTCTCCATTGCTAACAGTAAAGATTTGTTTTCAAAAGTGGTTTCTTATGAAACAATTAAAAATGAAATATTTCTTTAAAAAATACGTATATTTGATTTGTAGGTACTCGAACTGATATCATGCAATTGTCGAAGCTGTGCAGACCAGTGTCCATGTAAAGAAATTGAACTACCTTGTACGGATGCATGCACCTGCAAATCATGAGATTGGTCTCAAGAGTTTGATGATAGTGAAGTTGAAAGTGATTTCATTGACTCTAATTCTGAATAATATTCTCTTTGCTTTTAAAACAAATTTAATTTTTCGTTAATAAGAATATCTATTGTAATAAAAAAAACCTATTTGTTCAGTACTTTTTGTAGTTTACATTAGTTTTATACTAGCTATTTAGCTTTATATTGAACATCTTTGTACAAAAAGATTACATTTAGTAAATTGTTAAAAAACGAATATTTTTGCAAAGTTGATAAATTTTGAAAGCTTATATTAAGTAAAAATTTAGATTCTGGGCTTTCATATTTGTTTGATCACGTTTAATATATTAATGATATCTAGGTTAAAAACTCTTTTTGTACTTTTATCGCAATTTCTTTTCTAAAAAACGAAATATTTTACATATTTTTGCCATTTTCTGCAAAAGTTAGTCAAATTTACCCCCTGAAAATATTTTTTTTTCTTGAATTTTTGGAACTTACAGTATTATAACACATGTAACAAGTATGATCACAAAGTCTGGATGTAAATTATAAAGAGTAAAAAGAAATACAAGGGGTTGAAGTGAGGTCTATTTTACCAATATCTAAATTTTGAGATTTTAGGCACTGTTGTGCTATTGTGACCGATAGCCCCAAAACTGAACTTGCTTATATTCATATTCATAATATACATAAAATTTGCCAACTTTTGTTTCACGTTTTTTTGGTTTGTTTTCATTCTTATTATTGCAGATTTTCCCGTTATTTAAAACTGACCAATAAAAAACGATATCATTGTTTAAAATCCACCAATAAAAATCTTTAAAATATTGATATCGTTCGGTCAAGTTGTTTTATCCGTCGGTCAAGTTGCTTTTTGTTGTTTTGATGGCAGCTGGCATAGCGGCAACAAATGTTTGATTAAAAAATATTTAAAATAACGCAGGAAATCCTTAAAATACTTGTAAAAATAAGGAAAGTAAGGCAGTTAATATATAGACTAGCTAGCTGTATATATGTAGCTGTAACTTGTGCATATAGCATTTAAAAAGAAATCTTAAAAATAAAAACTTGTCTGATTTTCGGTTGTTCTGCTATTTTAACGTGTGGCCAACAAATAATTTTTCAACTAATTCGTTATAGAATGGCCCAAGGGTTTGTTTAAAATTTGCTATATTCGGTAAACTAAAAGAAAAAATAAAAAAAATTCGGAGAACCGGGGTGTCAATTCCCGTACCTTTGCATGCTAAACGATAGCTTTACAATTTGAGATAAATTTTACAAAAAGAAAAAAAGAAAGTATTGTTTTATATCGTTCTGTTTGCCCATTGATTTAAAAAGTCAATCAAAAACGATATCTTTGTTTAAAACTCGTCAATGAAAATCTTTAAAATATCGATATGGTTTCGCCAAGTTGTTTTTAGTTGTTTTGATGGGCAGTTGGCATAGCGGCGACCAGTGACAATACCTGATTTAAAAATGTGCAAAATACCTTAAGAAATCCGTAAAATAAATCTAAAAATAAGGAATTTTTAGGGCAATATTATAGAGAATGTAAAAATAAAGAATTTAAGGCTATTATTATCATGTCCATCAAAAAACTATACATTTGAAATAATATCAAGATTTGTAACAAGTAATTTTTTTACCTATGCAAAGTGTTGCTTAAAGGATATATTTTTTTTTTTTTATACCCCGGTTTACCCGAAGTTATATCGATATTTGTCATTTTAAAATTGTTATTATATGATTTATTAAATGAACAAGTTTTTATCTTTAAAGAAATAAAGGTTGTTTTTTGTAGCAGATCTCGGACCTCAGCTTAAACGTAAAGGCCTTTTTAAGATTTCTTAGATTTTTATATAAGTTAAGTAACTTGAACTGAAATCCTGGCGCATTTCAATAAAACTTTAAGCTGCCATAATAATATTCCAACAACAATAGTTTAGAAATAAAAATTAAAATCACCTTAGAACTAGCTAAAGTGGGTTACTATAATTAGAACTGGCTAAAATGGGTTACTATAATTAGAACTGTGGTAAAATGGGTTACTATTATTAGAATTGTGGTAAAATGGATACCATTATTAGAATAGATAAATGAGGCAAAGTAAAATTAAATTTAAAAATTTCTAAATACCCTTGGAAAAAATCGTAATAAACAAAAAGCTTTAAAAACTCGATACCATATAAAAGGAATATAAACGTGGGGTTTTTGTAGGAAAATAATAATTGATTTAAGTTTGTTTCTAAATTAAAATTATGAATATAAAAGTACAGTTTTGTAGTAAACACTGATTCTGCATTGTTGTAAGGATGGAAGTTAGTAGAAGAAAAAATTCCCGTAAAGCTTAAGAATTTATCTTCGAAATATCATTAAATTTCAAGTTTTTTGCACATATCTTTGGAAATTAATGAACAAAATATTTTGATTTCGTACTGTTTTCTGATTTTTTTTTTTTTTTTTTTTTTTCGTATATTTCTATGGATTTTAAAGCAGTGAGGAACGGAAATTATCACGTTATAAAAAGTTTTCTCTGAAAAACTTCTGCGTATCCAGACTAGCTTATCTTTCTTATGACTCTGGTCTGAGAAAATAATGCAAGGTAAAGTTTATAACCTTTATTTTTTTCGTATACTATTTATATATTTATTTAAATTAGTTTTCATAATTTTTTGTGACTAGAAATTGGTCGAGTTGGATCGTAAGATTTGCCCTATACACGGCTCAGAAAGACAGGAATATTCCATCATTCTGCTGACACTTCCTAGTGAAATCCGTCTAATCGACACACAGATTTCGATGACTTTCCTTTCGCAATTTGAACTGACTTTAATCAAAATGGTTGATCAAATTTTATGCAAGGAGTGGTAGTTTTAAACATTAGAGCCTGTTGTTCTATGAAAACTTATGTAGAATAAATGCAACTTTCATCTATCTGATAAGACCAATGATTGGAAAAATGTAATGCGTGAACCACTAAGATGATCAATGCTAGAAACTGATTACATATATGTTGACCAATAAGGGCGAGGGTTGACATTGTTTGTGAAAAACCATGAACTATGCCACAATAGATCAATGTTGAAGTTTGGTGGTAAAAATGGTTTAAAAAGTTGTTCGTTAGGTTTTATAATTAATGATAACACTTGAAATATGTTTTAATTGGTATGTCTTTAGTCATTACTAGTACGTTTGATTTAAAAATTTCTTTCCTGAGTAATTGTATTTTCTGCTTAATGGTTGAATGAAAATTCAGGGAGTTGTATACGACAATGATTCGTGTTAGCAGTTTCGTAATAAATGGGGAACTTAAGAGGGAAGTAATGGGTATTTTAACGGAAGCGGAATAATCACATCGACATTGCAGGGGTGGAAAAAGTGAGATGTCGAGATAGCGTGGGTTAACTGTAAGCTGTGAAAATCGATCCATTCCTTGAAAATCAAAATCTAATTATCTGACTACATATTTTAAATGTGATTTTGTGCCATGTTGAAACTGTAGGATAAAAAAAATGGTTGGTAACGGAGAACTTCGCTTTTTTTGGTATGTATGTTTGTATGTATGTATGTATGTATGTATGTATGTAT
>JAUZNK010045148.1:0-12520 GCA_035046665.1 Euphysa ruthae | reverse complement strand
TATTATTGTCATAAATCATAACAAACAAACTTTTTGCAAAAGATCACCTCACATAACCACAAGTATAAATAGGAAGAGGGTGATTAATTGGACAAAATAATCACATTTAACTCAATTAAATAATCATTATAACACCCTATTATATAAAAAATCTGCAGATATTCTATTAAACGCTATTTAAAGAAATTGATATTTGATGTATTTATGAGAAATGTTCATAGAAATGCATAAATCATTCTACAAAATCATTCTACGAATAACGTGTGTGGATATTATATCAATAAATTGATAATCAAGTAATTTTAGTTGGAACAAAGACAAAGAAAAATTTCCTTACATAAATTTTATTGTTTGCTTACGATGTTTTGGTAAATTCTTGTTGAGAATAAAGTAAAAAAAAAGTTCTATTATTAATAGGAAGAAGAGTATCCCGTGTATAAATTTATATTTTCTTGAAATAAACTATAAACTATAATATTGTTATGCAACTCTTTTATAAAAGGAAGAGGTTAACTTTAAGCTACAAACATTACTTTCTTTAAGGACTTGCAGTTAATGAAATAAGAATTTGCAGTATATTTTTTTGGTGTACTTCGGAGAAAAATTTTTAGGATTTCTGTCCAATAGATTTCAGCTTGTGCGAGACGGCATGACTGAAAGGTTTTAAATAGTAATTTGCAGCCCTGCACAAATGACACAAGTAACACACCCAATAAAGGAAACTCAGATAAAACACTCCGAAATTCAAGTAACAAACTCTAAAACATAGGTGTCAGAGGAAACACATTAAAACACATGTAACAAAGGTGTGATCACCAAAAATTGTTAACACAAGTGATAAAATTCAAAAACACAAGTGAGAACACTTTTACCTGTAAATCACTGATTATGGCATGATGGACATCTTCTTTCTGCTCTTTTAAAAAATGATAACTCACTGAATTCAATGTATACGAGCGCAACTTATAATCCCTACGCATGATATGCAATAAATCAAATTGCACAGCTCCACTTATGTTCATCACCATGTTTTCACGTTTACCGTATGCTTTAGATTGAAAAACTGTTGTTGCAATAACTGTTTTTTCAGCAATTAAACGACCCAAGTATGCAAAACGGGAGACTTTTAAGTGATTCGCTCGGTTTAGAAGGTATGGAAAATCAAAGTTTACAATGTTATATCCTGTAATCATATCAGGATCAACTTCATTCACAAAATTTGACCATGCCTAAAGATAGAAAAAAATCTTTAATATACAATATAACTCCGTCTAATTCAAAAAATGCTTCACATAATGTGATTAAAAAAATTAATTTCTGCTATTCTCTCTAGAGACCAGATTTAATATTATTTAAGGTTTTTAAATATTTAGTTATAAATTAATGATTTTAACCTACTAATGTTAAGAATATAAACCGGATTAATTTCCCACGCTAGGAAACTTACCATCCAAAGCTACCCATCCCCTAGCCCAGTAAGTAAGTAAATAATATAATTTGCAAACTTAATTTAACCATGTTTAGGGGCTGGATACTCGGACCAATAAAATCCCTTAAATGGCCACCATACTAAAATTCTCAATAATATTTTGTAACAACCCTGTCTAAATTAAACCATAACTTTTAGAAATATTGAGAAATATCACTTTAATCTCGTCTGGAGCCTGGATGCAATGACATTTCAAAATGACTAACTAGCCAAATTTTTAGAAGAAAAGAAAGAACAATTTTGCAGAACGACTGGCAAATAGAAAAATGTACAACCAGATAGTCATCAGTGAACTGACGACTTTGTAAATGTAACAATTAATTCATTTGACGCATTATCTTTACAAGCCAGAACACTTTAATTAAAGATTATTTATTTTGGGCCAGATGCTTTTAACTTTCATATTTTTGAAACCATGAGACACAGTGATATATTTCAGAGTAGCCATTTTATTTTGTAGCCAATATTTACTAACCTGTAGCATATCACCCTCTTTTGGAAATGATAAAACATGGCTTCCAACAATAGACGCACATGTGTCAAGTGTAAAAACATTTCGTATAAACGGTTCTTTTTCACCTTGGCGAATGACCATGTTTGCAATTTGAATGACAGGGTCAACATCGGCTTCAGGAAAGATACCTTTGCGGCCGGCACATTCAATATCAAAACTAAGAATTCGAAGTGGAGCAAATTTATCCCACTCACCTAATAAAATAAAAAGTTTAAATAAAAAGTTTAAAATCCAATCAAATCAGGGAAATTTTCAGTTAAATTTAGGGAAATTAGCGAAATTACTGCACAAATTACTGCTTAAATTTTTACCGAATGTTTACATTGAGTGTATTAGTACTAAAAAATGGCTTAAACTGGGGTATAGAATTCTAATATAAAAATAAAAGGAAACCAACTAATCAAAAAAGATATGTTCAACTAGATATACTGTTCACAAAATCAGAGTTGAAATTTCTCAATTATTCAAAATTACAGATTACAGACAGCAGTCCGACAAACCTTATCTCGAAACCTAAAAATTCATTTAATAATGACGATTTAGTTACCTTCTGGTTTGTGACTAATAAACTTATCATAAGCAATATCAACTTCTAGTTGACAGCGAGACGATTTTTCTGGACACCTATCAGTTGCAGTATAACTTCTTACTCTATACGCTTTTGCTGGAAGTTCTATCCAATTACAGCCTACTGCATCTGTATCAACCATGAAACGAACCTTAAAAATACAATAGACTGTCAGACTACACATAACTATATGTTGGACACACATGTTCGTTCGCACATACACACACATCTATCTGCCCTGGAACATACATATATAGTATTAAAATAACTTTCTTTAATACACCAATGGATTAAAACAAATTTTTTTTTATCTTTTAAAAACCATATTTGTTTTTAAAATTCAATTATTACTGCAGCCTACCTGAATGAAAGGCTTAGGCAACAGGTGTTAATAAATAAAACCATACCTCAAAATCAATATTGCTTTCAAAGGTTTGGCAACCAACAGAAGGAAATCCTGGACAAGAAAAGCCAGTTTCTAAAATACGCCGAGTCGGTGCTATTAACTTTTGCAATGAAACTGTTATGCGTAAAAACAAACGTTTTACATTTCCATGATAACCATATATGCTTTCTTTCATCATTGGTTCAACACATAATACAGCCTAAAGAGAATGACAACAAACATAATGAATATGCTTCATTTTGAATTACTTAGCCATGATAAGCCCTTATAAAGAAACTTCCAAAACAGGAGAGACTGATACTTTTACATTATTACATAATCCAGAATGTATGAATTTAAAAAAATACTGAAATGTAAATTAGTCATTAAATATATATAAATGAATTTAAATGAAAATTTGCAATAAGAGAACTTTTAAGAAGTAAAAACGTTTAAAGTACAAACGAAAAAGCATAAAATAGCTCTAAAATGCTGTAGAAATTTAGAAATTTAACCAAACAACTTAAAATTAAAAAAAAAAAAAAGGTTTGAAATAGCAACTGAGCGTTTGTTATACTCTTATTGAGATGCATAAAAGGACTCAGAGCTGATTGACCCTCGATAAGAGCAAAAGAGATGCTTTTTCCTTATTATGACATGTCAGTTGTGCAGAATAATTGGCGAAGAAACAGATGAACTCTTCCAGCAGATATTCATAGCAAAATAACTGTGGAGTAGAAAACTTACAGCTAACTTGAAATCAACCAATCAAACAAATGAAAAGTATTATTGCCCAAATCTAAGGGCGCATAAAATAAAGATTTATAAAAGCGAGTGTTATCTATGTGATTCCTAATCAGAGCAGAAGATACCCTATTAGAACTCATCAGATATAAATATTGAATGAGCAAGGAAGAAAGAGACAAACTCTTTCAGCCGGTCTACATAACTCAATACTTATAGCTTATAAAAACAACATCTAACTTGAAATATATAAAATCAATCAAACAAATACGAGAAAAACTATTTAACGGGGTGTTTAATGGGGTGTCGTGTTCTCCTTAACCAGAGCATAAGTTATTTTGGAAATGAGAAAGGTATAGGACTAGTAGGGATATTTTTAGATGAAAAGTGAATTGTTATGGTTATTGATGTGAACAAAGTGATCAAAGAACTTTGATTAAGATAATAGTATAAGGCAATATTGCTAAAGTTTTGTCAGTTTATGCTCCATAGTGTGGGTTAAAAATGATAGTCAAAAAGGCAGATTCCATGATAGCTCAATGAATAGTGTAAGTTGAAAAAAAAAAGAGATATGATAGTTAACGGTGGATACTTTAGCAGCCAAGTTGGATGAAGTGATAGCGGATAATTACGAATCCATGGAGGTTATGGTAATAGAAATATTGACAGAGGATTCTCGTGTTTTGTGTAGCTTTGAATATTTTTGTAAGAACTTATGGTTTAACCAAAACCTTGGTCTGGTATGGTTGGACAAAATATCCTCCTAGGCATAAAGAGACATGGAGATGTGACGGAGTAGTGCTGAAAATAGTAAGTCAGCAAAAAAAAAAAAATAAATAAATAAATAATTTTCTAATTTTAAAAATAAAATAAAAAATAAGAACTAAATGTCAAAAACATAATTTCTGAAAGATATAAGATGTATAAAAAGATGTATAAAACTCAGACCAGTAATTTACTGACCAGATCAAAACAAACTTACATGAGTAAAAGAAAAAGCTAAAATGAGTAAAGTATTGTCTGATGAAGTAAAAAGCCAAAAATAAGCGAAGAAAAAAAATTTGCTTGATAATAAATTGATTGTTTTTTTTTTATTATTTGGGAAGTAATAGTAATGAATAGTTTTTTTTGCATCAAATTCCAAACAAGCAATTTAAATTTTCTTTGGATTTTATTTTACTTTTGAATAAAGCCTGTTATTTTTTGCACATATTTTGACAAAACTACAAGTTATTATTTATGAGATTAAAATCAAGGCCCATGTTTCAAAGTCGATCGAAAATATTTTTACATAAAAAATGGGATAAAATTCTCCAAATAATCGACCCCTTGAACTAATTAAATAATACAAAAAAAGTATCGTCTTTACTAGGGTTAAAACCAAAAGAAAACGGTTTTTGAATGTTAATACATAATAGTAATAGTAAATAATCAATTTAACAAAGCTTTGAATGAAAATACAACAAAATAGAGTGTTAACTGTGCTGTTTATGTGGTTAAATAAAGAAACACTTTCCTTAATATAATTATGTCGAATGCGTATGTCTATTACAGTATTAATAACTGTTTCCAAAATTTTTTTAAACAAATATTACAATGAAGATCCCCCTGTTGGTTTAGTACTAAAACGTTTTTCTTCTTTTCCAATACTTCATCTGATTTCTACTTATCTGGTACCGTCAAGCAAGGCTTAAGCTTTAGCACTGACTTAGAGCACACTGCCAGACTCCAGATTGTAAGAAGTCCAATCTAAAAATCAATTTGGACTACTAACGACACCCAAACTATTTTCCAAAAACAACCTCTGGCTGAATGTAGGAAATCAAAAAAAAAAAAAAAAAAAGATATGTAACTCAGGTTAAAAACAATACCTTAATTGTATTTTCTCAAAGTCATTGAGTGTGATGATAAGATTAAACTCACAATTATTTTTCTAAATGAGAACACTCGCAGATCTATTTTTTAGTAAAAACCTAATGACATTCTTCAGATTTATCTAATACAAATCTATTTTTATCAAATCTATTTTTATTGACTTTCGAGAATATTGGCGAATTTTATGCCCTGCAGACAAAAATCAAAAAATATTTCTTTTATGTGAGCTCATTTTGTTTCTGATAATAAATTCATATATTTCTTATATATGATAAGTTTTTATGAGATTTTTTCACATAGCAATAAAAAAAAAAAAAAACACCTCGGCTTACTGGTTCCCAACTATACTTTTTAACAACTACAACCTAATTCACTAATTACAAAATCTAAATCTCAATGACCACAAATCAACTACAGGGTTAATTTCTTCCAAATGGTTTTCTTTATTAAAGAAGTTTGGCAAAATTTTGCTCACTTTAGCTCAATGAGGTCGGCATTTCCAAATGCAGACCTTAATTCACAGGTCTGATAACATGGCGATTCAAACTAGTTTGATTCTAATTCTAATTCGAACTAGTTGTAAACAATTAATTTAAGAAATATGTAAGCATAAATTGAAAAAAAAATACTGAAATATAAGAATTTGTATAAAATTTGGAACATCTGACTTAATATGTAATGAAACAAAACTTACCTTATTTGGCAAATAAACCTGACTCAGTCATATTTTTCTCTATATACACCCCTGGGAGGGTCACCAGAGGATCATGAAAGATATATATGAATGCTTGATTTATCTTTAAAGTTTCAAACTGAAATTTTATTTTCTACAATCGAAAGAACAAATTAACATAAGCACTTTTTTATTTTTATATGCTTACATTTGTAACTTGGTCTTTATTAGTTTTCATATCACCAATTACAGCTCTGTTTAAACTCTCACATATTTTACCACAATCCTCTGACTGGAACAACTTCGGTGCCATCACGTAAAAGTATGGTACAAAACCATGAACATGACACAATACACTGTTACCACCCATTGTAATTCCATAGAAACGCACAACTTCTGTTGGGCCATGAGAAGAACCAGGCATTCCTACCAAATATTTACCTATAAACAGCCCAGAAACTTTGAAACATGGAATCAATAATGATAAAATCATTTATAAACAGGTTATATTATTATTTATATTTATTTTAATTTAATTTCCACTAATATTAGTACGGTTTGAAGAGGAAATCTTGTTAAATTATAAAAGTGTAAGAATTTACAAAAAATTTTTTAAAAACTATAAAGATTAAATCAAAAACATCATTTTATGGTGCTAAACTCTTTTTTCTATTTTTTATTTCAAACGATATTTCAAGGGATTATATATACCTTCGTTGTCAAGTTTTATACAAAATCTAAGAAATCGCTACAAAATCTAATGGGGCACTGCTAAAAAGCGGAACATCGGCTTCCAGAATGAAGTGTTTGCATATCTCCCATCATCTTGGTTTATTCCCCCATATTGAGGCGCGCATTCGTTGTGCTGTATTTCTAAAGCTTCTCTCACCTTCCTATCAAAATTTCTACTCTCGACTTTAACTGTGTTATTGGCGTTCCAATTTAAATTTCCATGACAGTTTTTTGCGTGTTCAACTATAGCCGAGTTCTCCCATTTGCCTTCATGTGTTGCTGTCATAGAAATTTTAATTGGAACGCCAATAACACGGTTTAAGTCGAAAGTAGAAATTTTGATAGGAAGGTGAGAGAAGCTTTAGAAATACAGCACAACGAATGCGCGCCTCAAGTAGGGGGAATAAACCAAGATGATGGGAGATATGTAACCACTTCATTCTGGAAGCCAATGTTCCGCTTTTTACAAAATGATCCCCTTGCAGTGCCCCATTAGATTTTGTAACGATTTCTTAGATTTTATATAAAACTTGACAACGAGGGTCAATATATAATCCCTTGAAATATCGTTTGAAATAAAAAATGTAAAAAAGAGTTTAGCATCATAAAATGATGTTTTTAATTTAACCTTTATATGATTCAACTCTTTTACGATGTCTACATTATTTAGAATTGTTAAAAACTATACAACATAAAGTTTTGATTAAACCATTAATAACTAGGAAATGCCATTTTAACCTTGAAAGTTCTAGAAAACTGATGGTCTTTTTTACGGTTGGTCCAATATAATGAACCAACCTGTATAATGATCAACTTCAAGTTGTTGAAACAAGATGACGTCATTCTCAGGATTAATATTAGGGAGGTCTGCACGTCTCCATTTATTTGAATTAAGAGTTGAACTTCTTTCTGGAATAGCATATGTAACACCATTCTGTGAATCAACTTTATCCTGAGACTTGCTTTCTTCATCTAACGATTCAAACAATGCCAAATCTTCTTCAAAACTGCTAGGAGTGAAATCATCGAAATCTGTTTTTTGCCGTTTGTTTGTTTTATATGTGCCATTTGTTTTACGTTTATCAGTCATTATAATTAAACTAAAAAATAATATTCAAACTCTCAATAGTTACTTTATGAGCACATGGGACAGGTCGATTACAAAACCTGTAAACAGGTATGGTATCCCTGATATTTTTTAAATTTTAACCTTATTTGTGCTAACAATAAATATGCCTTACCCAAGATATCAATTCTTAAGAGTAAAAAAAAAAAGATAGTGAATAAAGGGTATAAGATAAAATGTCTACGGTAGAGAAGGACACAAATAAAAAAAATTTTAAAGACACTCAGATTGTCTGAGATGCATTTTCAAATGGCCAGAAAAAATAAAGCCATCACTTCCTGATAGGCATTTTGATTAAAGGTTACTGGCACGCAGACAAATGAAAAATGACAAAAAAACCTATGGGAAACTTTTGAATTTGCTAACAATTATGGCATAACAGTATGTAATAATTGTATTTTCAGGAATTTTACATACAAAACTCCTTCCAAAACCTTGGTTATCCCATTAATTACTTTTTTTTTGTTTTTTGTAGTTCACGCTCACCAAATTTAGATAAAAAAAAAAACCTTTGATCAAGCAATGGCTTCGTATAATGTCTTTCAAAATTGAAAAATTGTTCAAATGGGATGTTTTTATGATGCCATTATGGCTGAAATTTTTGCTTCAAGTTCTAAGGAACTAAAATTCAACTAAAATCAACTAAAATTCAAAAGAAAAACACATGGCATAATAACAATTATGCTTTAAAATCAGTTTTATCCAAGCCAATTTTCATCAAAATATAAGAACTTTTATTACAATATGTATTACTATAGTATTTTAAGCTCACAAAGCTTTGTAAACAAAAATTTTTGGAAAAAAAATTATTTTTCATTAAGAATCAAGTAATATTTTTAGTTCCCTCTTCAGTTGTTCAGAAGTTTATTTGCTTGATTGAAACTCTTGACTATTATGTAATAATCCATACGCCTGTTAATTTGCACCAACGAATCAAAACAATTGCATAAAATTCGTATGAATATTTTAGTGTGTCTTTCAACACCAAACCATTCACCTCAACATAACATAGATTTACAAAATAAAATTTACAAAAACATCGTAAATTTTAACCAATCTCAATAGGTAAAACTTACTTTTTTATTTATATATTGGTATTCACCCTGAAAAGAAATTTAATACTCCGTAGAGCATAATGGGTTGATGGGTGTGACCTGTGCACAATCTTTTACGCTTCTTTAAAAATATACTTGCTAAAGAACAAGCTTTAGCAAATCGAATTTACTCATCAAGACAACAAGGTGGACAGCAGCACTCCCGTAGTCTCAGCAAAATACATAAAAGTTTAAGCAAGATTCAAATCCACAAACTCTGGGTTGGGATCGCAATGCTTTAACCACTCTGTCACTGAATATTAATTATTTTTCATCACTAACTTCTCTTGTAAATTTTTAAGTTATAGCTTAAGTATAAGTTTCAAATGAATAATAAATCAACAATAACTTTCAAAATTTTCAAAAGTTGAGTAAGAAGCTCTTAAAAACCATACATATAAATATAAATGTAATGTTAAATATTAGCGGTATATATCTAATGTTAAATATTATTTAGAATGAGTTTAAACTGTATAATGAAAATTAAAAAAAAAAAATCGTTCGAAAGTTTAATTCAAAGTCCAAAAAAAATATATACTCAAAAAATATAGCCGTAAAATTTATTTTGATTGATAACAAATTGGTGGCCAGAACATATGCTATGATCAAAATTTAGAAACAGGCAGAGCTTCCTCTTTTGATCAAGTTATTAAAATATAATAGATATATAAATACATAAATGAAAAAGATCTCTTAGATAAATTCCTCTACAATAATTTATCTTGTCGAGATAGCATCAGTACCAACAGAAATTCAAATGACAAAAATTTTCCAAATACAAGGGTGAGCACCACCAATGTACATTCTGATTTCTATAAAAGAAAAGACTACAAATATTTTATCAGAAAGAAAAACTCTGAGTAAAAATATCGCCTGATTGAACGATCAAGTATAAAAATGAATGGTACCCAGGAATTTTCACAGAGGTGAATAATTAATTTTTAATCTGAATTATATAATATCTTAAGGAAAAATTTTTAGAAAAAAATGCTCAAAATTCGGGAAGTATTATTCCAGAATCATAACCCCTACTTCTGGAAATTGGGCACCAAAAATTTTTGCTTATTGTTGAGCAGATCCAAAGCCAACAGTGTCTCACAGATTTTTTATCACTTTTCAAGAATCTTCATAGTAATAACCCAGAACCAATCAAAATATCTGTGGGCAAGTGTTAGCTATATGCTTTTTGGCAAGTCATATCTTTCTAGGCAGGGTGAAGCTTTAAGCCACAATGTCTGAAAAACCATCAAAAATTTTTTGAAAAAACTTTGAGTTCTAGCTTGCTAGGTTATCGTGAGGGGGTCACTCCAAAAATGTGTCGATATTGGTTGAGTTATACTAAATGTACTTCTTATGTGTATTTCTTATTTTTTTCATTTCTCTTCTGCCATCAAAAGATGTTGGTAAATTCGTAATGCATGTTATGGACTTAGGACCATATCTGGAATAAGTTTGCGCTTACATACCCCTAATACTCAAATCCCATCTTTATGTTACAACCAACTACCAATTCAGCAGTTAACATGGAAAACTAGATTACGTTGGCTTGGCCATGTTGCTCGTATGGATGAAAATGTTTTGTAAGACGGTATGGAAAAGTAATACGAATAACAACCGGAGATGCTTAGGGAATGCACCTAGGAAGACGAGGGGCAAATATGTCATTGAAGATCTTAAGGAATTGAGGGCAACGTATGGAGCAGCCCTCTGGCTTCGTGATCATGTTAACATCATCTGTGATCTTGCAAGTGATATCTACTAATATCAACATTGTGACAGGCAACAGTTATCTAAGGACGAGCTATAAAGCCTTAATCCCAATGAAAGTTCCAGTAAATTCAAGCAATGCGTGTTTTCCTAAAAGAAGTGTGGCTGATCATCCAGAGGAATTTCATAGTTTTCCATTGCATTTGAAAGTCTATTCAGTCTATCTTAATATTATCTTTCACATTCATTACAGATTGTGGTGATATTGTCAAAGTGTTTTTAGTTGCCATTTTCAGATAACCAAGTTTTATTTCTTCAATCCTCAGTCTTCTTATTTTCTTTAGATTATGTGAGTTTTACCAATGTTTGGTTACATCCAGTTGAAGTAAAGGTTAAATCAGACCTAATAAAGAGAAACAATCAGTGACAAAACAGATGGAATTTTTTCAGTTGACACTTTTATTAGAATAGTTGGTTATATATATATATTTCATATTCAACTAATGAGAAATATTAAATGTGTTTTGTGTTCAATATATGTGTTATCTTTACTTTCATGAGCTTTTGTGTTTTAGTAACTATGCTGCATGCTGACATGTTGCATGCTGACGTTTAGCAATTAGCATAAGTAAGAAACATAACGTTTACTCAGCAATTAGTTATACAACAATAAGCTGATGTAACATTGTGCTAATACAACTATTTGCTGATACAAGAGTGTTATAATATAATTCTCCAGCAATAAACAGTAAGAAAGTTAATAAAAGTACAGGCTCAAACGGATGGTCTGAAAGCTAAAAAAAGAGCGCCTGAAAAGAGACAAGTTAAAGCAAAAAGTCAGTGTTTGGCCTGTGAGCATCAGTCTGATAATAATGATGTTGAAAATACTACTTTAAGGAAAAGTATTCAAGAAGAAACTGATAATACCTGTAGGTCGGCAAAAGAGCCAACTACCCATATGAATACCTGGTGGTAGAATGCTGAGGTTGACGAGTGCAAAAAGGAAAAGAGGAGACTTAAAAAGAAAGAAAGTCAGATGGTAATAATAAGAATATTTAACTAGAAGCTAAACGCCAACGTAAAGCAGTGTATATAGCTAAACCAGAAAGAAACAGATTTGCAAATCAAATGGAAAAGAATTACCAGGATGTAACAGGTAAGAAGACTATACATAATGAGGGTGTCGTATCTAGCATAGATCTGGAAAAAAGAACTTGAAAAAGCTATTACAGGAAGGTACTTAATACTAAGTTTAAATGGATTGAGGATAGTTTACCAGAAGTTACTGCAGTAGGAAGATAAAGGTTATTGCCAAAATGGTTAGACAGTCTGGACATTCGTAAGTTGAGCTTATCAAAAATTGCCTTCATAAATTTGAAAAAAGCTTTTAACAGAGTGCCAGGTAAAGTATATTAGCAGATATATTTATTATTACATCATATTATTATATCAAGTAGCAGTGTGTATGCTTTTATATATTCACAATAAAAGGTATTAATTGAAAAGGTTTGCCAGTCAAAGGCTAAGAAGTCATTGTGCATTTCAAAAAGCTGCATCCTTATAGATGTTAGTATATTGTATTCAATGCCCTACACGCTTGCACCATACTATAA
>JAUZNK010045137.1:0-16631 GCA_035046665.1 Euphysa ruthae | reverse complement strand
TTTACTAGTATAAATAGATGTAAATTTACTATCTTGATTATTATAGAATACATGAGCTAGGACTCAAACACTTGTATAAGATGCACACATAACATTAAAACCATTGGCAATGGGCAGGTTGAAAGATATAATGGTTTAATTTGGAAAAACATTCGCTTGGCTTTTAAAATGTTTTTTAATAGACAATATTAATTTTTTTCTAAATTATATATAAATAATAATAAAAGTTTAACATATGTTGAAACCTAGAAACTATATTTTTGCACTCTTTTTAAAATCTATAGCCAACTGAAAGGTTTTAAAACACCAGTACCAATCCTATGAACACTCAAGGTTTTCTCAAAACAAGTAAAAAAAACCATCATCATTGGCAACAGCTTAAAATCTGCTAAGAACAGCCAATTCTATAATTCATTAAAAATAAGATAAACTCTTGTTTTTTTTAATATGCCAAAAACGACTAAGTAAAAATCGATAATAATTGGAAAAATAAGATATTGTCAACAGAATTTTCTTTTGTTTTTTTAATTTTGACATTGATCACGTTGATACAAGCATCCTGAAGAAAAACTACCTTCAACAACAACAACTAACTACCTACCCTGACCAAATTGATTGACCAATTATACAACCAAAAAAAAAAAACAATTTCTCAAAGGAAAACCTAAAACTGCTGATATTGACTCATCAAATTCTCATATTTTTCTCATCAATCTCAGTGAAGCAATTAACATATATTAAAAACAAGATTCGCAGCAGATTACGCTTGTTTAAGAAAAGCATATTTCAAAGAAACCAAACTGTTCACACCGGCATTCCCTATGAGTGGTAGAGAAGGCTATTTAACCCTTTCATTACCAAAGAAAATACACTCAAGTGTAAAATATGATTTTCAGAGAAAAAAACTTAAATCAATCTAGCAGGATAACTCTCCTTCAAAATAAATTGAAATTTAAAAAAAAAAAAATTCCAAAATGGCAGATTTTCAAAATCATGATAAAGGCTATTTTTCAAGCTGAAAATGGAATAAAATCATTTTACTGCTACAAAACACTCATAAACATAAAATATTACTGTATGTCTAAAAGAGACCAAAAAATTTTGTTAACATCTCTGAAAAGCAATATTTCAACTGTTAATATTATAGATTAACGTTACTACAACAAGATTCACTCACTCTAGAGAAATAAGTATTACTCCAAACAACCTTTAATTTCCGAAAAAAAATATTTTTCTCTTATAAGCTGTTTTTAGATTTTGAAATTTGTATTTAACGTAATGTAGGTCGAGTAGGAGGAATATTTACCGTCATGAGTTGATAAAGATAATTTGTTTCAAAACTGTAGGATCACCAAAAAATATGATAAACAGATTTACTAAGACTACTTTGATTGATGCTCAAAATTAGGAAACTCAACAGACAAGAACTAAAATAATAAAACACTTCATTTACTTAAAGCTATATATAATTTTTATAATTTAAAAGTTTTTAAAGTAAATCAGAACTTTGATTTTAGAAAAATCCTTCAGACGTGTGTGCGTTGCGTGAAAATATACAATCATCATCCTGCCATGTATGTTATAGCGACATAAAATGCCATAAAATAGCCAAATTTTTATGTTGTATAGTAGCGACATCAAATGCCATAATACAGCCAAAATTTTTATGTTGTATAGTAGCGACATCAAATGCCATAAAACAGCCAAAATTTTTGCCAATAGATGAGTTGAGGGGAATGAATACAAGGGAAATATTTTTTTTATTTTAATATAATTTTTATTATATTTACTACTCACATTTCGTTTTGTCTGAACTTAAACCTTAATATTGTAATGAACATAAAAGTGTAACAATAATAGGTAGTTTTGTTTGTTTTCAAAAAAATTTGCCGCGAAATTTTTTCTCAGAAAAATATTTAATTCTCCAATCGCACGCAATTGACAAGTTAGTAGACGAATTGCATTGCTCTATTTTTTTTTTTTTTTTTTTTTGTTCGAGATTCCTGTGGAAAAAAGGAAAAAGTGGAAATACAGTATTTGTTAGTGCCCATCTTTAATTAGCGCACCTCGCTCAAATAAGCGCACACCTTTAGAACTTAAAGTGAATCCAGAGTCTCCATCGAATAGCGTTCCGTTGCGTCACTATAAATAGATTTCGCGATTTCACATGTAAAGCATCTTAGGATTGATTTGTGGAGAAACAAACCAAAAGATTCTCGTTCTCCTGAAAGATTACCGCTAGATACACATTTTATAAGGTTCGCTAAACATGGAAAAATTAAAATTTTCACAAAAAAGTGCTCCAAAATAGTTGAGCACTGTAACGGAAATGATTTAACTGAAAATTATTACACTGTTTCAGAGACCTAAAATCTACCTATTTTTTTCAAAAATATGGTAATTGTTTAAAAAATTTTTAAGAGTGGGTTTTTAAAAGCTATTCTCGTTCTTGGATAATTTATCACAGCTTAATTCAAAATTTTCGGTCTTTTTCGCTCACTATAAAAAACCCTGACTGATTTTATTTTTTCTTTTTATTTAATACATGAATGTTAAGATATTTAATTAAAAAAACAAAGATTTTCGCCTAATTAGTGTAGAACCAACTTTAGTGATATCATTGGAGGAGCTTCCATATTTTTTGCAACGGCGTAGCAGAGAAAAGAACACACCGGCGGATTTTTCGAATGTCATAAATATTGACAACTGAAAAAGAACTCACAAAACCTCACAAAAATTATTTTTAAAGTAGTAGAATGGTATGGACCAGAATAAAAATCGTATAATGCCGAAATTGGACTCTGGGTATTGACCAAAGCGTAGAATTTAATACCTATTTTAGATTCATTTATGTTAGAGAGTGACGTTATAATAATCATCAAAATACACTAATTTTTGATAACAAGATAGCATCAAAATAGATAACTCCACCTGCACCTGCAAAAATGGAAAACCTATAAAAATCTGCAAAAATGAAAAATATATCGCAAAAGTAAAAAAAAAAAACTGATAATAAAACACCTAAAAATTAATAACCAATCATTTGAAAAATAAAAAAATCTATAAAAAAACTCCAAAAATGAAAAACGTATCCAGCATATCAAAAGCTTTTAAAATACCTAAAAAATCAAAATTGTATCAAGAATTTGCAAAAAAGAAATACCGATAAAATATCTGGAAAAACTAAAGACATATCCAACATTGCAAAAGGGAAAAAATTATGAAAACACCTGCAACAATGAAAATACTATAAATACATAAGCAGAAGTGAAAATACTAAGCATAGTCATTTGCAAAAGTAAAAAGCTTATCAAATACATTTAATATAAAATTCCTTATAAGATATTATTAAAAAGTGGAAAATCTATAAAACATCAACATTCTTATTCCTCGTAAATCTATTATACAATAACAGGCATCAGTTTTCGTGGAACTTTCATTATAAAGTATTCAGGTACAAACAAATTAGACCAAAACAACTTTTTAGTATTATTGATATTATTTTGCAGAATTTTATTAGGGAAGATTCCATCAATATGAGGATCACCGACAGCAGAGTACAAAGCAAAATCATGGCATGAACATTGTGTAACGATAAGTTTAAGCTTAATCTGAAAATATGTCTACACCATTTATTGAAAAATATCTAATGCTTATTAATGTTTTTAATTTAGAATCTTCGTTAACTTCTTTCAGTAAATCAGTAACTAATCGACTTTTGAGTATTTTTACCGTTGTCATGAACTAATTCATCTGGACTTACCACCCATATGAGAATATTTTTGGTTGACGCAAATTCCATTCATAACAACTTTAGGTGACGTAAAATGAATATAGTTTTCAACTGCTTTCGGTTCTTCGTCAAAACCATATTTCATATCTGCAATCATAATATTCTCTGAAAAACACAATCTTTTTTCAAGTCAGTTAAATCTTGGTAGCTTTAAAGAACGGTTTAATTTTCCAGCTAAGTAAACAACTTTTGACACTGACGCTGTTATACGACATCATCTTGCTTGATGTTGTTCTGAAAACTCAAACTGATTGATAGTTGCAAGAATTTTAATTCAAATTCAAATTCGCAACAAAAGTTTTTTCACGAAATAATTCGTTATTTTATAAAAGAAAGACTTTGAAATTTTGAATAAGGCCTTTATAAAACACTTTTTGTCTTAAAGTATAATCAGTGTACGAAATTTGAAAAATAGTTTCCCATATATATTAGATTGAATTCGACTACTTTGTGCGAAGCCGTTTTGAAGCTTAACAACAAAACTTGAAACTGCGTCAGCGTCAAGCTTTTGGTGGAACATCACGATTATATAGTTTATCAGACTTATAGATCGCTTGCTTCAGCTATAAATTTTGTGAAAATGATGTGGATTCCTTTGTCTTTTGTTTTTTCTTTGTTCCATAGACAAGGCTTTTTGCTGTGCATGCGTTATCAACTACAAAACCATGTTTGATGATATAACGACTTAAAAATAGAAGTGCAGAAATTTGGGCACATCTACCAATTTCACTAGCCCGGGAAATTAAATTTTGTGGATTTTATATAACCACCACACATTAAATTTACTGAAAAAACTACTGCTGGAAAATAAGTAAAAGTTTTTTAGATTTCATGGAATGATGAATATGTCCTCTGATAAAATCATGTTACTATTTCAAACAAATAGTAACATATTTTTATCAGAGGACATAATTTTTCATTATTTTTTGTTGTTGTTTGAATTTTGTGAGGGAAGATATGCATTAGAAACTGAGACTCCACAATAAAATGAAAAACATGTCCACAATTAAAATTAACAGGCAAATCTCATAAAGGAAACTATTTCCATCCTTCAACAGGAAAAATAATAGAAGGAGTCGAATAGCTAGCTTTTTCTAAGTTAAATGCAGGTTTGATGTCATACATTCTCTTTGCCCACTTTTAGATCAACTCTGGTAGTTTTAAATCAATCAAATCAATATGTTTAACTAACGCCATAAAGCCTAACCTATTATTTATCAAAACATATGAGTTTGTCAAATTAAATGTTATATAATCATATAATATGGTATATAAATGTATATATAGGTTAGTAGATGTTGTATAATAAATGTAAGATAGCGTCAAGAGGAAGTTTCCATTTTATTAATTTTTTTAGCGTAGGAGTTTTATAAATAGTGAATCCACTGAGGTGAGGTAATAACTGAGATGAAAATATTGTTAGAAAGTTTAGTTAGTATTAGTAATAGATTATCATATGAAACCTGTACACATTTCAATATACAAAAAGAAGGCAGGTAACAATTTTAAGAGGTTTGTTGTTGAAGAAGGCAAGCAAAAAATAAGAAAATAAATGCAAAGAAAAAGGAAGAACTGGAAGAAGGAGAAGAGGAAATATAGACAAAAGTCATTGGGCTATGGACGGTTATAAAAGTTTAATTGTTTAAATATAGCCATTAAAATATATTTGCTTTAAATATTGGGTTAAATTGATTATGGTATGTTTGAAGTTGGACTTTAAATTAAGTTGGACTTTAAACTAAGAGGAGGATTGTTCCAAGAACGAATACACTGATATTTAATAGAATTTATACCATACTTAACTCTTCTGCTCTGGTTAAGATACAGATTGTTACCATCATTCGACGTGAGATTATGAAAATGCTTTTCTTTATTAAGGCTGAAGTAGGCATTTAGTTTTGGAGGACGATAAAGTAAGTAAGTAAGTATTTATTCATTATCAATAAAAATTTTACAAAATAAATGTTAAAAACGTCGTTTTAAAAAAAAAAAAAAAGAAAATTTTACTGCATACCACAATATTTAAAAAAAACAGGTATTGATAGCAGGGATAAGCACAAGAAAAGCCAAAGCCTTATTTTATTTTGTTATGTATGGTTATTTCGATAACCATACAGATGCTCCTAGATCAGCATGCAATTAAGGAGTTTAGTCTGGTCAGAGAGTTTTAAAATTAGAGATGCTTGATATGCTACAATAGCGTGAAAGTCGAATGTTTGAAAGTGGATAATCCTTATTACTTTGTTTTGAAGAGAGAATATCTTTAAATGACATTGGCTTTTGTTTTGGCCCAAAACTTGGTAAGCGTATCTAAGGTGAGAACGAAATATAGCATGATAAATATTAACCATAGTTTCATAGTTTAGTAATTGTCTGATCTTGGTTAAAATGCCATTTGAAAAAGAGAGCTTTAAAGAAAATTTGTAGTAATGGGGTTTAAAACTAAACCTTTCATCCAACTTATTTCCAAGATACTCGATCACAGAAGTTGGAAATATTTTTTCCCACTAATTCTGAAATTGAGTTGTTTTTTCAAACGAGTAGTATTATTTTTGCAGAGGATTCGTTCAGTTTTCTTTACGTTCAATGATATTTTATTTGCTTTAAGCCAATTTACTAAAGAAGATAAATCATGGTTAGTGTGTTGTTAAGTTTCGTAAATGATTTGTCAATTAGAAGTAGGTTTGTGTCATCGCAAATTGGTAAGTCAAAAAAAATTCCACTTGCATATTTGTTATCATCTAGTGCCTTTCTAATAGTCTCAGTGGTACCAATCAAAGTATGCGTAGTAGAATGTTTACTACGGAAACCAAATTGTAGATCATGGAAGCAATGATATTTATCTAAGAAGCAGTAAAGGCTGGAATGCATTACCTTCTCAAAAATTTTGCTGTTTGACAGAAGAAATTTGATCTATAGTTAGTTAGATCCAAGCTAGAAACCTTTGTATTAATAGGAATAACTTTAGCAAATTTAAAAATACCTGAGAATGTACCAGTTGTAAAGGGTTTTTTATTATAGTTGTTATGGGTTGAGAAATAATTTTACCTGAAAATTTAAGTATGCTGGTTGGAATACTATTTGGTCCTGTATTTCTTCCTGATTTCATAGATGAGAATACATTTTTCAGTTTCTTCAAATCCATGGCCCCCTAAACTCTTATTAAAAGCTTATCTCTTTTGCCACCTTATTTTCTGACCACGGAATTCTTGACAAATTGGAAATTTTTTAGTAACAAGTTTTCTTTTCATCAGAAACAAAATTACGAGTATTCGCTGATAAAATATCTACCTCTAGACGCTAGATGTTTTCATTGTTATTTTTCAGATTTTTGCTGTTCATATAACCGTGTTGCAAAAAATGTGGAGAAAAAATGTCCACAAATAAAAAATCGTTACAAATTTTGGATGGCTAGGTAACTTAATGTGCAAAAACCTTCTCTCAGAAACCGTTACCCTGTCTCTAGAAAGACCCTCAAAAGGTGAGTAAGAGACTTTTACCGAAATGTGAAATACATTTATATCTACTGCTCACAAAAATACGCGTGTTTCAGTATGTATGTTAACGTGAGCTGATTGTTAAAAAATGAAACTATTCATTTTATTCAAAGGAGGGAAATATAATGTTTTGAAATCAAACGAGGGTTTCAGATGGAATTGTATATTTGCTCTTTTAGAAGTGAATGTTTAAACACTTCCTTGACGATTGACTGTGTTCAGAAAATGTTGCTTGTCCCTCGCTCAACAAGCAGCTGCTGATATTAAATAGTCACATGGCCAAATTTTTCAGTAAGGGGTTCTAAGGCAAGTGTATTGACTAACTAATATTTTTGGAGGCTTTACAAAGTAATTTCGTGCTAGTGATAGTGACATTTATAATTGTTATATTTACAGTGGGGAACCAATAAATTCCTAGACAGTATTTCCAGATGGGTCCACGTGGCGGGTTTTTGATTACTTAGAACGCCCATTTGAGTCTACGAAATTCGCTCAACCAAAAAACCCAACCAATTTCAGCTAGCGTTGCATTAAGCAATGAGTTTTGATTAGAAAATTAGCGATAACATGGAAATAAATTTGCGCCAGAGGTGGAAGTCGAACTCATAACTTTTCACTTTTTAGCCAAACGTCTTACCACTGTGCCAACTCAGCTAGGACATTTGCCAGAATCTTTTGTCGGAAATTCCTACCAATACAATTGGTATATGGAGGAGAAATAAATCAGAGCCTTCCACGAGATACTTTCCCAAAAGGAGTTTCGTTTAGCGTCAATCCTAAGCATTACTCTAACATTGATAAATCCTTGAAGTTTCCTAATGAATTGATCTTCCCTTGCGTCACCCATGTAATATCAAAATTAAATCTACCAGCTAATCGGAAGATCTTTATGATAATCGTTTTTTTTTACAGGCCAGATAACTAAAGATGTTGTGGTGAGATATCAAGAAAACAGCATCTTTATTTTCAATGTACCAAAAAACATGAAGAAGTATTACCAACCTCTTAATCTTACTGAGAACGGGAATGCAAACGGTTTGAAGCCACTTCATACCAGTTGGATCTTCAAGTTTTACATTAAAATGATTTCTAGCAAAGACCTAATGTCTTTGCTAGAAATCTTTGCATTATTAAAAGTGGCCGGAGAGGTTCTGGGATTACAAGTACTGTAGACATTGATCTAGAGAAGCTGCTTTCAATTGATCCATTTGAGGAAATCGATCCAATGATGAGTGACAACAGGAGTACCAATGTACGAAATACCTTCCACCTGACAGCCATAGCCAGTTTGACAATGGAAGACTCACTTTGGCAGAATCAAAAAACGATAGTGGCAAAGACAGTAGTAGTGAAGAAGAATGCTACGACCTAAATGATGAGGAGACAAAAAAGCGCTTTCGAAATAACGGACGACGAATTGAACACAATGTAAACCTTTGTTGAGAAATAGTTAATAAGGTGCTTCAAACTGGTAAAATACAATGTTCTTTATTGAAAATGATAAATCCCGGAAATTTCCCATTCACAAAAGTTTATTCACATGAAATGCAAAAAATTTTCGTTGCAAAAGTTTCTCCTCGCTAAAATATGTACACCTAAAGTTTTCAGTTATTGTGTTGTATTCAATGTCCTAATAATTTTGGTTGTCGAAATTCATTCTTGTTTTAACAGCATAAAGTATTTCACTGTAGTAAAAAGCTAAAATGTCAAATAAAAAATAAAATAAAGGCCATAAGAGATATCAAAAATTTATGAAGGTAATAATGAAAGCATATGCTTGGAGTCTCAAGACAGAAGATGTTTATAAATCTCGACAGGATTGGCGAAAATTAAAGAACAACCCAGCAGAGTATCAAAAAAATGTTCTTGATCTTATGGCTAGCTCTGTTAGACAAAAAAAACATAATAATATCTTGATAAAAATTAAATACAAGAAACCTCCCTTCAAAATCAGACTCAGAAGCCTTCAAAAGTTCAATGCAAATCAAACACTATGAACACTCAGGAAAAAAAATCGTCAAAATAGCACAATGGCTTCCACAATAAGCAGTTAATCAGATAAGAATCCTACAAAATGGTTGTAATCATGGATGAAAAAGACAAACCACCTCAAGATAGGCGTTAGTTGTTTTGTTAAGCACGTTGAACAGGTGTGTTAGTGTGGTTGTTTGTGTGTTCTTTCTTTAAGTAACTCAATTTTATTGGTAGTAACACCAGCCCAAGACAAAGCAAGCAAGAAAATCAATCAAATAAAGGTTTCTTATTCAGCTTAAAGACACCGGAATGTTAACAGTCACAAAAAAGCAAACAGTGGATCAGGAAAAAGAGTTGGAATTAAAGAAAATACCATTAATAAAGTAAACGATGTATTACGTACCCATTAGATACATCATTCAAGATTAAATTTAAAGATATTAATTGATCAATTAATTAAATTATTTTTCAATGACATCTTTTGATTTTCATTAGGTTGATAAGTGTTGCAATTCCGCGAGACCATTATCGAGGTATGCGAAGACAACCGAAAAGTAGCTAAGAGTCTCAAATTAGTTACAAGAGGGGAAACTTAAAAAGCGAGTTTGGAAAGTGATAAACCCTGAATTTAAGTAGCAATAAACAAGACACTACAAGTAACATCAACAGCTGATGAGAGAAGTTCAAGTGAATGCTTAAGCAGACTTACAATTTTTGACAGCAGCACTTCGTAAGTTGGGATAAGCAACGTATGTCAGGTAGGGAATGAGAATTTTTATACTCCGAAGTGAGAAGACCTAAGTCCTTTGTGGTGCCTCCCAGAGACTAGTGTGGTTTTTACCTCCGAAGTGGAAGAGTTTAAGGCTTTCTTGGCGCCTTAACTGAATGATAAAAATTTTTGATTCAATAAAACACAAATCTTTAATACCGAGATATATTTTAGGCAATTATTATTCTCCGCAGAATGTTATTACGGAGATATATAATTGGAATTGTTAATCTTCATTCTTCCCATTATCGCAGCTCCGAAACCGTGGTTGTTTTCATTTTGAGGTGCTTCAGGCCAGGTTATACCAAACGATGAAGGCGGATAATAGATGCCCGTGGTTGAAAGTGAATATCTTACGACTATTTCACAAAAAATTTGTCGACATAATATGTGGCACACATCGGCAGCAGCAAGGTCTTGGTAGAAACCAATCAGATTCGTGTAGAATATGTGGTATTGGAAACAAGTCCGCGAATCTGCTTTTTAGCCCGTACTGTGATAAAACTGTCTCCCAAAGTTGATAGATACAGAGAAGGGTGCGCTTAGACACCTTGCCTGTCTGTTGTGTGAATTGGTACAAACGTTCATTTAGAGAATTGTCTGACTAGGGTATATCTGGATATATAAATCCCACCATGAATGAAGAGCAAACGATGGATAAATATATTGACCAACTACTTGCAAAGTCTGAACCCTTCACCGATAAATACATCAAGCAACTGCTAGCTGAGTCTGAAAACTTCGCGGATGAATACATCGAACAAATACTTGCTCAGAATGTGGCCTTCACTAAAGTTACTAAAGACATCATAGATGAACCTATTCTAGAAAATGTTAAGAGAATGTTATTGTAACCTCTTCAGCCTACTGTATTTATAAAATACATCCTTGATCGGCCTATTCAGTAGGTTGCTAAATAAATGCTTTTGAAGCCTCTCCGGCCTTCTGAGTTTAAGCCGCATGTGAAGAAAAAAAATCCCCACCTGCAACTTGATCCGGGAGTAAATCACGCTCTAGTTGTCGACAACGCCCCATTGCTCTAACCAGATGGTAGCTACATCAACAAAGGACACACTAGTCTAGAATGAGATTAAGGAATGTGTCAATGGTCGTCCATTCGATATGTGGCCTGTAGAAAGAGGCCCGGATATCACGAACGAGAACGAGGGATATTGAGTCTCTTCTGAAAAGGAAAATCTTAAAGTAACCATAGCTAAGGCCTCGGAAGTGTTTGAGTTTTTGGATCCAAACGAGCAATAAAAGTTATTCACTGTTGTATGTAAGACAGCTAAAGAACCCCTAGCACCTCTAACCGAGGAAGAATATGTTTCTGACCACCGCAAGGTGTTATTTCTTTCAAAGAACAGTGCCCATGGAAATACTTTTAGAACAGTGAAAATGAGGCTGCATTTTTGCGATGGGAAAGTGATTACGGATTCGAACAAAGATCAAGACCAATAATGTTAATTACATGCTTCTGAATTCGACCAAAAAGGTGTATAAATACAGCAGAAGCTTCCGTCCAACGATGGCAGAAATATCAAATACATGGTCGAATTGGAGCCTTATAGATTCAATTCAACTCTAATTCAAGTCAAGTACATATTCAACGTTAGTATTAACGCAGTATAATAAACAAAAACATTTATCGTTTATGACTAATACAAACAAACAAATTTTTAAAATATATAAAAAGGTATTTATAGCAAGCAAAATATCCACTGCACACTTTAATTTTTTAAGTCAAAACACTTTCACTGTTATTGATCTATAGATATAAAGTATATTCTCGGGAGGAAATAAAGAGCCAACCGTCATGGCATCATACTTTCCAGTGGATTCAATTTAAGAATTCCATCTGTTTAGATTACATTTTACAATAATGTTCTTATTTTAAAAGTTTAATAATATTTACTGTATTTTACACATTTTTTTAATCAAGCAGTTTCATTGGTCGTCGTTGTGTCAACTGCCGCCATCAAAAGTACAAACAACAACTTTACGGGACGATACATGTATCTTAAAGATTTTCAATTGTTGTTTTTAATAATAAAATTGTTTTTGATTGTTCTTTTTTGAACAATTGGGAAATTGGCAATTCTGCAATAACAAATAACAAGAAAATGTCAAACACAAAATTTTGATATATTATAGATAGAGGGGATAGCTCAGTTGGCAAGGCGTAGAAACACGGATCGAAAGGATATAAGTTCGACTCCCACATCAGGCGAAAATTTATTTCTGAGCAAAACTTTTATATCAGCAAATATTTGATATTTATTAAAATCCAGTGTATTATATTTATTTTAATACAGTATTATATATGCATATGTATTATATATAATACAGCTAAAACATGCGGATGAAAAAGCTTACTATGTGCACCAATTAGCCAGATCTTGGCGGGTATACAGCTTTTGATCTGAATAAAGTAGTATGTATTTTTATCAATTCCTAGGTTCTTTTTTTTTTTTAATTAGAAATACATTAAAAGACATCTTGTAGCTAAATTAGTTTATCCCAAACATTTGCTATATTCAAGCCTCGAATTATTCTAAAAACTAAAGCAAGGAAATTTAGATTTATTACCTTAATTCTTTGATTTGCGTTCACCTCACTTCCTCTCGATATTGTATTTATATCATACCTTCTCGGTAGAAAGAATTATGCTCAGCATCTAATCGATAAATGAGATTTTTTTCAAGAAATACATTTGTATATTTTTTGATTTTGATGTTTTATAATTACTTCATATATGTTTACAAAGAAAATCATCCTACTATCCTTGTACCGAGTTAATCAAAAAAAAATACTCTCCCCTGTTTATGTATTATCTTGAACACAGGGTGTATGAAAACTTTATGTAAATAACATTATATAACACAGATATCCAATTTAAATCCAATTTTTGAAAATACGACAAAATGATCTCATGTGATATTCAATATTTAGTTTATAGCTGATTATAGCTGATTATCAGCTCAAAAAATTTAAGTTCAATTGCTGCGTCAAATGTTAACACATGCAGTTAAACTTGCTCTTTTAAGCCATAAAATTCACGTCAACACTCACAGCAACGATATAGGCTAATATAGAATTTTCACCACCTTTCAAACAGACACTTGTTTTTCACTCTTTAGCAGTAAGTAGCCAATTTTTCAGTCTAACCAGGGATTTTAATCCTACAGAAATCGTTAGGTTTAATATTGTCTTTTTTTGAAATTCGATTGATAGAACTTTTATTGGGAAAGATTTTAAAAGTGTTCCAATTTATTATAACAAACATGATACGGTATATTTTGACCAATATTCTAGATATAACTGTAAAAACTTTTCGTGTATATTTAAAGCAACTAACCCTATGTGCTGCTAAAGAATTATACATCTGTTTGTAACTTTTCGATGGTTAAGTATAAACCATTTTGCTGTTTTGGCATAAAATATCAACTTTCTTTCCAACCAACCATTTCCAAATATACTCTTTGAAGACTTCCAATTTCATAACAAATTAAAAAAAAAAACGAACAGAATGAAGAGTTTAAATTTTCCCGCCAAATTTAATCAATAAATTTTCAAAATACCATTCACCAACTTTATCACAAGCGATATTTTCATAAAAACATAATTTCCTAGTTATTAATCAGATCGAAATTTTCTGAAAAAAATGTTATTTTGAAAAAAAATTTGAGGGTCTTAGGTAACGAGAAAGTCAACAAAAAAATATCTTCTAAAATGAATCACCAGAAACTGGACATAATTTCTTGACAAAAAAAATTTGATACACCACATGAATTTATGACTTAAAAAATCTGACCAAATTATAAAAAGTTATTTACTTCAGCCCCAATTGGAAAATTGAGTAGGGAATTGAATAAACTCAGTCCGATTTTGGAAGTGATACAACTGACACGTTGTTACTCCTGTGGTTTTATTTGTTGCTCTTGTCTTAGCTTTGGAGCTAACGAACTATCCAGAAAATCCAGATTTGGGTGACGGTCTGGGACGTTTGGGTCTGGCTCAAAAATAAAACGCTTATTAGGTTTTCTTTATGACCGATAAGTGCTATTGTTTTGTTATTTTTATTAAAAATATAATCCACATGTTTATAATATAATCCATATAACTAAAAATGTGTCCATCATTACGGAATTAGTTTTACATCTTTATTGTTCAGATGGTCTTGAACATCTTTTCTCTAAAAAAAAAACCCTTTTTCTTAAGTAGGTGAGACCTTCTTTCTGTACCTCTAGTCACTCAGCCATATTTTAAAATCTGTGTTCAAATTCTGAATGAATTTGCGTATGTAAGCTTGAATTCATGCCGAAGCACGCTGTGATGCTGGGCAGCGTCTGTGGTTATTTTTACGCCTGTTGCGTTATGTATAGTCACCGTACTTTGACTTAATATGCGACACAACTAACATACCTATTTGGAAGGTATAAGTTTGAGTCTAGATTTTGACACACTTATCTTTCGATGGTCTTCATTATTTATTACCTGTTAAGAGCGAAAAATTAAATTCAAATGGTGGATGAGTTTAAAGTTGCAGAGGTTTTTTACTCGTGTGAGTAGCACCTGAACTTGTTCAAGTTGTAGAGGCCAAAGTGTTTTATTTTTATTTTAGTTCTCTAAATATGGAACAAAACTTAGCTTCATCTCAACATATAAGGATGTCGAAGAAATCAAAGTTTGATCTCTTTTTTAAAGAAATTCTGAAATGAAAGCCTTAATGTTTTTTTATTACTTTACAAAGAAAAAATATCCCACAATAATCTTACTGGGTAATAATTACAAAGTTTCTTATCAATTAAAATAATGTTTAGACGCATGTCGTCTGAACATAACAGACTTGATCTTTTTTATACTCTGTGTAAAAAAGCGAAAAAAGAATTTTTTTTTTTTTTTAATAAAATTTTATAGGATAATGATTAGTTGATAATTAAATTTATTACGAAAACCGTGAGCAAAGGAAGACTTTTACAGACAATTTTAAAGGATAATAATTAGTCGATAATTAAATTTATAACGAAAACCGCGAACAAAGGAAGACTTTTACATAAAATTTTATAAATACCTTGTACGACGCTTTCAAAGTTTATTTTCCGAAAATAAAAATATGAGGCAGTTTTATTTCGCTTTGTTGTTATTTTTTGCCTTCCGAGTGGAATCGAAGCAGGACGCTTTTCAAAGAGAAGTAAGAAGTACTGATTTAGCAATCAAAAGTTCAAATGATGAAAAAGACGTAAAAACTTATTTAACTCATCACCGACCTAAACGTAGGTATATATTCTATAGTTGGGTGTTCAAAAAAACGATAGAATTTTTTGTTAAACAGGAAATAGAGGTGAAGTTTGACTATATTTCAGCTACGGGAAAGTTTTTATTATGCGCGCTATTAAGCAGCAACAACACAAAAATATTTTTGACGGTAGAGAAATGAAATATATGCCTGTATAAGTATTCGTCTCTATGGGAAACTGAGAGGAAAAGAGCTTGATAAAATCTAAAAAAGTTTCATTTATAAATTTTCCGATCCCGTCAAACATGCATTTTTGCTGGTGAGATTTTCTACGCGTAAAAAATTTAAAAAAAAAGAAATAAAATTCATTAGCTTATCTACTGGGGTGATTTTTTATGGAATATTGTTGGACAAAGTATTTAAAGTATATATTTTTCCAATTTGTTGATCTTCTTTAATATCAAAATTTTCACTTTATTCAACAGCATATTCGTACACTTTCCGTACTTTGTGGCCCCTTAAACCTTAAAGAGTAAAAGAATAAATATAAAAAACATTACAGAAATCTCACAAATGGAAAAAGGTGACTTAATTTTTTTTCTGTAATCCTAAGGTTTAACGCGAATTAAAAAAATTTTGTAACTTTTCCTCGTGCTTTCCGTCCAATTACGATCGAGTATTTCCATATCGTTCAAATTTAACCTTAGGTCCGTAAATAATATGTACACCATGGCCTTTCTGACCATGTAGGCAGAAATACAATGTTTCCTAAATTATCTTCATGTTGGGCTGCCAGGGGTTTATGCATTTTTCTTTTACTATTCTAGTACCCGTATGTAATTTTTTTTCTTAGATTTTTCTTTAAGCGTATTGAAAACAAAAACTATGCGCGTGAATATTTTTGCCACTAACTTAGCTGATTAAAAGGTCTACCGACTATCAGTCTTAGCCACTAGAAAATTGATATAAATAAGTTAGTTAGCCCACCATATAAGTAAGTAAGCCCACCATATAAGTAAGTAAGCCCACAAGCAAGTTTTCAAACTTTTATTTTACATCTAATTTAACAGTGGAGTATGGAAAATGTCAGTCTAGTGTCTGGTACAAAATTTTCACTAAGTCAGGGGATATCAATTAAATTTTTTGTCAATATCTGCCAATCTAAATTTTTAATGTTCCAATAAATATTTACGATAAGACATTCATTGCCCTTTGATAAGTCTGTAATATGAAATATTTGAAAAGAATACCTAATAGAGGACTACACCTAAATACACCTATATATAATTATTAAAGAGATAAAACGCATGTCATGAGTTATAAAATTTTATTGAGCGACGTTTCAGGAGTCATGCTGCT
>JAUZNK010045126.1:0-16633 GCA_035046665.1 Euphysa ruthae | reverse complement strand
ATATACAATATATATTATATATCATAAGAGTGTTTATTTCTTATTTTTATATGCTCAATCGATTTAGTGTAAAAAAATCTTCTTATGACGTCATAAATAATTTTGCTGGGGTCATCCCTGAAGAAATTTCAAGATCTGTAGAAAAACTTTTTAAGATAATTATATATAAAGGAAGATATTTAGACTGTTTTTAGAATGTCCATATCCCATTATTTTTTTACCATCAGCGGCCTGACTACAAATCAAAGAGGAAAAATGATTGTTAAAGGTAAATATTATTCTCAAACATACAAAATTTCGGAAAAATCGAAAATGTCATAGTTTTCAGTAGGTCACCCGCCATATGGGTCTAAAGATGCTCTAAAAGGGACCTAGACCAGATACTTGTGGAGCACCATTATCTAAAATGTGAGACTCTAAGCACTGCTCGTAAAGATAAATTTCAAGTTTTACTTCAATAAATAGCTTTTGTTTACCATGTCCATAACAGTAAGTTCCTTTACGATAGGGATACAACTCTATTTTTTTGCTATAGCTGGTAGCTACTAAAACGGGTCAACGCGTACCTGCTTTCGATAAACAACTATATTTGATTAAAGCATTTCTTCTCTTTCTAGTAATCACACCAAAGTTAATTAAATACATACATATACAAAAATATCTTTAATAATTCATAAATATAGCAATAAAATAATATACTGGCCGACACGAGTATATGTTATATAGTATTTGCAAATAAATATGTTGTACTCTATTATTTACAAATTGTTAGTATAAAAAGAAAAATCAAAATATTACCAAATACACTTGCTAATCATTATTCTATGTACACAAACCGGACTTCTTTATATCGTTCGTCAAGTTAGTGATCCACCCTGATATCTCATCAAGAGCCTATAATAAATAGATATTAAATTACATCAAGATTTAAGATCGATCTTGTAGACGCAAACTGGTTCATTTTTGAGAATGCCAATATGTTTCTCAGAGAAGAGGCTAGAAGAAAGGATGCAGGCAAGCAGAGGCACATATGCATATCATATTAGGTAAGATAGTAAAATAACCGTTAAAAACGCCAAGAAAGAAGGAAGACAGGCATCATGTAGAAGATAGACATCACGGAAAAGTTTGGGATAAAACAGATATGAAAAACTTTATTTTAGTTTACCAATTTATCTATTGGTGTCTGGCGACAGTTCACTCAGCTGGGGAATGGACATAAGCCTTATGATAAAAGTATTCCACTTAAATGATAAAAGTATTACATTTCTAAATTATCGTAAGTAGGTTGGCGTTAGAAAGGGCGTCCTGCTGTAATAATATATTACTTTATCAAGAAAGTGCAAAGCTGCAACGGGGCCCATTACCGTCATGTGATTACTCACAAATCAATGGATATTATATGAAAAACTAAAATTTAAAAATTCCAAAACGTTTAAAAATTAACCTTAAAAGATTCCAAAAAGTCTAAAAACTGACCTGAATAGATTCCAAAACATCTGAAAACTAACCTTAAGAGATTCCAAAACGTTCAAAAACTTCAAAAATTTTACTTTAGTACTTTTGATTTCTGAAAACCAAATTTTTTAAAGATTAGATGATAATGTAAAAATAACCGATTGCGTTTTTTTATAAATCAAACTTTATAAACTTTCTATGTTCTAAGACTCTAACGGGATGGTTTTATGATAAAAACTATTAATGTTAATTAATAATTTTAATGAACATTTAGATGTTATATGGCAGCTTTGCGCCTTTTTAGATATTAAAACATGAAAAGTCTCTTTGAGGCATGTAATCCAAATTATGAAAACATTGGCATTTGAACGCAATTTAAACAGAAGAAATTCAGATGAAAAAATAAATCTTCTAAGAAATCTCTAAAGCATTTACATGTTATTAATGTAATTTTTTGAGATTTTCTAAAAACAAATTTAAAATTTCTAAAAAGGTGTCCAAACTTGCCTATAAAAACCAATTCTTCATCCAAAAATTTACTTGGCAGCAGTACAACTGAACGAGAATTGGGTTGTAAAGAAAAAATTAAGATACCACAATAACAACATTTCTTTGAAGACGTTTTTAAAAAGCTTTAATAGGTTTTTGAGAACGATGAAGGAAGACTTTTCGAATGTAAAATGGCTTAATCTTAAAATAAAAAATAATATAAATTAAAATGAAATTAAAACTACTATTTCAAAAACCATTATTGATCCATTACTCTTGCCTTGTTTACATCCATTTCCACCTGCGTTATCACGTTAAATAGTGTCTCTACATCAAAAAAAATTACAAAAGCCTGAAGTTGAGAAATCTGAAGTTTTATAGATAATTGTTTCGTCACAGAAATATTTGTAACAAGCAATAAATTTATAAATAAAATTAAGATTTTATTTTTGTTAACCTTGTTTTCCACCACAATTTTAACTTTCAACACGTGTCACACGTGTAACACTTAACTTGTAGACACCTGTTTAACTTGTTCTACAAAAAACTATTTAAGCAAGTAAATTCATCATCTGTTAGTTATTTCAGATGTCGAACATTTGTTTAATGGGCAACAAATGTTTTGCAAAAAATGAGTTTGTATGCAAGAAAGTCAAGTTAGTTTGTAAAAAGTGTGCAAATATATTTTCTTTTTCATTCATAAGAGGGGTTTTAAATTAAAAACATATTTTCAAACAGTCACTAGCATACCCCAACCCTCCAACTTCTAAATACGTTCAGAACGTCCTGCTTTATTCAATAAGGTGATAAATTTGAGAAATTAAATACACAAGATATTTGAGATAGTTGTCAATTAAATAGGAGATTCTATTCAATTTATGACGGCATATTGAATTTATTGAAGAATGAACTCACCTGTTTAAAACGTGAATTGAGTTCCTCGACAGCACCTTGTCTTGATACATCTAATACGTCATCAATGTTAAAATTACTCGTTTTTTCAGTAAGTTTTTCAAACTGTGAGTTGAGGTTTTCCAGTAGATATGATTTCTCTATCATATCTGATTTCAAATTTTTTATGTTAAAAAGAGAATCACTAGTATTCTCTTCCGAAGTATAAGGATGGAGTTCGATCATTCGAATTTCAATCTCATTTAACCAGCTGTCAACAAATTGTTCAGTATCGTTATATTGTTGATGAACAGAGTCTTGACTGTGAAAATAAGCTGGCTGTGCAAGAATTGCAGAATAAATTTCTTGGAAAGAAACGCTAAGTTTGTTAGTGATTCGTGATATTTTATTGGAATTGTTCTGTGAACCTTTATGTAGAAGATATTCACTGCATTTTTTAAGATGGTCAACAGACCCCAAGACTTCCTCATTATCAAATGGAAAATTCTAAAAAAAAACAAAAAAAAAAAACATTACATAACGAATGACGGGAAAGCTTGATAGACAGAACACTAAAATGAAAAAGATAAAAATTAGATATTAATTTGATGTGGCTGATTATTCGATAGGGATGTGCTCAGCCGGTGATTATAATTATATCTTAAAAATGTGAATAAAATGTGCAAGCATTTACTTGCTCAAAAAGATAATAAGAAATAAACTAAAATTTTACTTCAAAACTTCGGGTCTTCGCAGCATTATTATTTACCAACCAAGTGCGAACAGTATTAACTCCTGCTTCCCATTCGTGATATATTGATATCCGGTTCTCTAGGATAGATTTATATAATTGACATTTTGAGTGTGTTTCAACCCAGCGCGTCTTAAAACCGGCACTACACTCCAACAGTGTTTTTACATCACCAGGGTAGGGGCAAGCTTCAGGTGATTGTTGTATATTGACACAGAGTTTTGAAACCGATTGGAAGTCTTTCTCACGATGGGTAAACTCTACTAAAGCAACCTAAACATAAAATTATCTAGCTATAGGTTTTTTTAAAAGCTTCATAACGGCGAAAGTTTCGGGAACAGAACATATGTCATGGCTATTCAGCCTTTCTAATCTAAATGATGCATTTTAAAGATATATGATAGGGTCACCAGGTCAGTAAAGAAATTAGCATAAAAATAAAATCCACATGACTGAATGCATGTATTCTCTCAAATAAAGAAACAAATTCCATAAAGTAATTATTTATATCGAAAAGACTGTGTTCCAACCGATTTACCTTTTATTAATATCTATTTTAATAATCTTAGTTATTGATTTTTTTTCTCACATTAAACAAATTTAGCATAAATTAAAGATTAATTTGTTAAAACAGAATTTGAAGGTTGCAACATCTTTAGATCCCATGGCCAACGGACAGTTAAATTTCTCATACATACCTTTCCATCAACTTTGAGCCCACTGCCTGCTTTTATTCCCAGTAAATTCAGACGTGAGATGGAGACCCAAAGACGTTAAAATCTGAGAATGCATGTGCGTGTAGTAGAATTTAGCTCTACATTTCTAATCATTTCATAAAATTTTATACTTGATCCCAAGATATTATTTATTAATACGAAAAAAAAGATGATAGGAAAAACCTTTATTAGAACTTTTCGCTGGTCTAATTTAAAAACATAGACCTGGCATGCTCAACAGAATAAAAGTGGGTAACAGCTCATTGCAATGTTTATATACATACCGAAAATTTCTTTAAATTACTTTATCAGATCCCGTTGACTTTATCATTAAAATCTTTAAACACATAGGGTTTATAAATCATAAAATATGTACCTGAATATCTTGAAGGAATGTTTGCATATTATTGATACAACATGTATATAACTGTACATTTTCTATACGTGTTGTTATATTGAAAAGCCATTTTCCAAGAACTTTCAAAATTTCTTCTAGCAATCTCAACAAAAACAATGTTTCTTCAGTCACCTTATATGTGATACCCAACCTTTCACATAATACACACCACCGTGCATCTAGCTTTGAAAGGTCTTCACGAATCTCTTCTGAGATAGTACATAGTGGAGCATGACTCAGCACCTTAACAACGAGTGATCTCATATTCTCACGTGTAATATCATAGCGTTTCAGGTCACCACTATAGATCTATAACAATATAAACATATCTAATAAAATATAGCATTGTGGGCGAGTTTTTAAGGCGTTGGGTTCTCAACTAATTGGACTTTAGTTTGTATTGATCAAACTTTGTGATCCTAAAAATTCTAAGCTTCATTTCTCTTTTGAAATAATGGCATGTTTCTCAAAATGTTTAACATAAAATATAGGCCTCAAAAAACCTCTATTCAACCACCCTTTGCCCAGATTAAATTAATGAACGCAATGCTTCTCTGAAGGTTTAATTTAAAAGTAAATTGTGTATCACTTTGAACTTGGCAAGGATATTAAAAATTTGCATAGGTTAATAATAAAAATAACATAAATTTCTATATAGATACCTGTAAGATCCTATTTCGTTGCCTCTCTGGGCTTTCAGCAATGTTAACGGAAAATACTGAAGATTCCATTCCCTTAAACCAAGTGCAAAATAGCTGATTTTGATTACGAAAACATATAACCCATTCGTTGAGCCGAGATAACAAATTTATTTTATCTTCTAGTTCAGATATCGTATTCTTCCAGAGCTGTTCCAATGATTTCAACTGCTGAGATAGTATTTCCTTTTCATCCTGAATGGTTACATGAGAAAGATATTCAGAATACCGTTCTAGTGTAGAAAGAAATGAACGCCGTGTGTCAAATTCATTTGAAAATTTCTAAATTCAACCACAATTTAAAATTAAAATCTATCAAAAAAGATATTTATATCATACACATTAGTTGTTATTCAGATAAGCACTTTAGTTAAGCATTATATTTCTTATAAGGTATAGGCATTTATAAGTTAAAATTCAGTCACTATTGTTCCAAAGTCGTAAAATTTTGTGAAGCCTTGAATTGAAACTCTTAACCTCAAATTTCACTATATCCAATCAGACTGTTTGTGACAAATTTGTTTGAAACAGAAATCATTATTTTGGAAATGGATTAAAACCATGCAAACGATGCTGTGATTAACATCAAATTTAACCTTACAAAATTTTACCAGTATGTGGGGTTTTCAGTAAGAGCAAATTTTATAACAGAAAGTGAGCTTGAAATAGATAATAAAAAAGATAACTTCTTTTTACGTTTAAATTTGTCACCTCACTTAAATTCAATTTCATACAGAAAGATTTAAATTTTTGGAAACGGTTTTTGAGAATTTTTATATTACACGTAGCTGCTTAGCCATTGTTTAAATATATCTAAAAGTAAATTACAAGTCTTCAGCCTATGTTTTTGTTGCCTGAATATGATTATAACCATTTGATCTACAAAACTTGTTTATCACAACGTACCCGAAGTTCATTGGAGCGTTGGTCTAAATCTCTAATTCCCAATTTATAGAGAGGCATTTTGATGACCTGTTCAGTATTCCTTAACCATGATGTCATTTCTTTCATCGTTTCAGTATAATCTGCCCATATCAACAATATCTCTTTCATTTCATCAAAACGTATGCTTATAGTTTTATCTAATTTGGACCAAGATGCCTGCAAGGACAAAGAGTCTTTCACAATTTTTTTGCTGTATTCTGTCTGATTAATTGTTCGCAATAGATCCACTATTTCTTCGTAAATGCTCTGGCGAGAAAGTTTTTCACTTTTCAATTCCTAAAAAAGATAGTGATTATTTTCTCAAATACTTGTTTATCTTTACTCAGATAATGTTTTTTTTTTCCGATCAAATAGATTAATAGGGTTGAGCAGCAGCGGGGGACCTTTACGTATCACCCCCACCATAATTTTATCTCACAAATTATAGAAAAACTAAGTTATTCAATTGCTTCTTAAACTTCTTTAGACTTTTTGACAGGGTACTTTTTAGAGGAATATTTGCAGATTGTTTATTCCAGAAATATGGAAATAGCATTTTTAATTCTTTTTTTTTTTTTTTTTTTTCAAAAACTAAAGAAATAACGTTATTCATAGATATTTCAATTTATGGTAGACAAGCAATTTTTTTTTATATATTTATGGTGGTTTTCTAATAAAACAGTAAGGGGAGGCACTTATTAGAGAGGGTAGAATTCAAAAGGGGGTTTCTTGAATGAAAAATGCATGACATCAGTTTTACCCTAACATATTGAATGACATTGTGAAAATAGGCATTGACAAACCTTTAACTCTTCGTAGCATTCCTTTAATATTTGAACATTAGATAAGTTGATTTTATTTGATAACATGACTAATTTTGCTTCGTTACTCTTAATCCAGACTTCTAGCTCTTTCATTGATTCATCTAGTCTGTGAATGTTAATTTGATTAATATGATGAAAATGTTCACTCTCTTCCGCAGAGTCTATTATATGGGTGAGTTTTTTAGAAAATGTTGTTAGACATCTTTCTTGACCAGAATGTACATTTTGCGCCCAAACAGTGTCAGGTAAAATGCTCAAAATCTCTTTATTATGTTCAAGCAGACATTCTAATTCTCTGAATAACATTTCTTTAAAATGCTAAAAAAATAAAGTTATAATATAAACTACAAGGTCCTTGGGAGAGGCATAAGATGATTGTATAAGAGGATATATTCATTCCAATTAAATTTCTTATTCAATGATGCAAATTAAACTTTATATCATCTTGGTGAGATGATCACTACCCAATGGAGGTAACATATTTTTTTAGGCTATTGAGATATAAAAAAAAAATTAAAAACCCAGGAAGCGGGCTCAGATTATAAAAATTTCTAGACTAATATTACTCAGCAAATGTGAATTTGGTGTCTGGCGCAGAAAGTTGACTTGACCAGGGGATAGTCATTTGTATTTTCAGCATAGCAGCTTAGATCAAAAACTTCGCTCTGTGCAAAAAAAAAAAAAAAAAAAAAAAAAAAAAATTCTTGCAATAGGAGTGAAAATTTAGATTTTTCATTTTTTTATTTCAATGGCTGACTTTTTTATTTAAAATAGTACAATTTTAAGAATGAGGTAAATGAGCGTAAATGCTCGTAAATTTATACTAAACCAGTGTAATAATATTGACATATACTATTATATAGATGTATATATACTTTTTTATGAAATATATATAACAAATTGCCCTCAAATTTAGATAACTTATCCATTAAAAAAGATATCATGATACAAACCAATAACATCCTCCAGCGCTATATATAAAACAACAATAAAGTTATAAAAACATAATTCAAAAGTTACCTGAACCTCATCAAACTCTTGACATCTTATTTTATCTACAAGAAGATTTACTTTTTCTTCCATCTGTTTACATTCATGTTCAAACATATCCAATCCACCAGAAACCTGTTCTACTAATTGCATATTGTTTGTAACTTGAGTATAAGCACAATCTAGCTTTTCCGATATGAGAACCCCTTGCTTTTCGATGTAACTATCAACTTCACTGGACTTCAAGATGTCTTGAAGATTTTCTTGGAATTTCAAGCATTCATCACAATTATTCTGAAAATAAATTGAAAATAGATTTAATATTCTTAACCTTATATTGTAAAGCTATTCCAATATTATTATGCCCAGGGGTTTGGATGAAAAAATTTGGAATGCAGATATGTCTAGGTATAATCTGGGTGTTTTCATAAATGCACACTAGTGGGAAAACTGATGAATTTGAAAATTTCAGCAGATAAATTTGTTTTTTCACCAAAAATTCAACTTTAATTGCATAATTTCGATTCCAAAACAAATGACTGTTACCAACCCTCCCTTGCTCCACTAAGAATTTAGGTAGATATTTTCTTGTACAGACCTTTTTAATTATAAAAGCTATAAAGTCTTCAGAATATTAGACCCAAAAGAGACCTTTTGCCCAAAAAAATATTTAAAATAATAACCTGTTCCCTGTATGATTTTTCTGTTGGTAAACAGAACAGGGTCGAGTCAGAATCGGATTATTTTGTCAATCCAAATTTAAACAAGAGAACATGCATTGGATGCACGGAATAAAAGAATTTTTAAATAAAGAAAATCAAAACACACAAAGAACTATAGCAATCAAAATAAAATAACAAGGGTGCTGCAAAAGAATAAACATATGAGCCATATATCAAATCAAACACTTACTATTAGCAAAAGCTATAAGCATGTTTTACATTCTTGAAATATGGCGGTTGTCTAATTCAAAAATAAAATTTTATTGTTAATTGAGACACAATACTGAAATAAAAAAATAAAATAAAGCTGAAACTACCAAATACAATGGTTTCTTACACCATAAAAAATTTCGACAGAATCCGATCATGGTTTCTTAAGAATGTTATAGAAATGGAAATTTTGGATTAATATCCATTTAATGAAACTGAACAAATAAAATGAACAAATAAAATATTTTTAAAAATAATATAAAATTCCAGTTTAGTCATAAGAAAATTTCAAAATTAAAATCAGAAATAATTTTTGACCAAATTTGACTTAGTTTAGAGTCCTCAAAATAAGAAAAGTTTATGATGAGTGGTCTATCTATACATGTGAAAAGCCAGTTTATCCTGTATGACTTACTAATTTCATGCAAATTTAAAAACTAATGAAAGATAATCTGAGAATATAAATATTTATGCAATAGCTATTTGCTAGTATAACACCACTTAACTTCTTTCACGATCTCTTTTTTAAAACAACTACTTAAAAAATAAAATATATACGTAATGAAGCAATTCTAGGCAGGTATAAGTTAAATAGCAACTTAAAATTTTAAAGTTTAGGTAAGGTCATTCACAAGGAAGTATATTTTTCAAGGAAATTTGAAATTTTTATCTTATCTTTTATCAAAAAAAATAAAGCCTTTGCAATACCTGAACAGATTTTCTGTACTCTTGGAATGTAGAAGATACCTCATTATTATATTTGCTGAGCCATTTATTGATATTTTCAAAAAGTTGTATGTAGCCACCAGGGGAACTTTTTTTATTGTAAAATCTAAATATAAAATCGTGAGTGCATGATTGCTTTAAAAATGTTTGTGCTTGATTACAAAAAGAAAAGAAAAAAAAAATTAAATACCATGTAACAGAAAATATTCAATCTAAGTTTTGTGAGCTGATTATGAAAAATCGCAGCTTGGAATTTTTTTGGAATATAACACATTTTATCATGCTTCTTATACCCAGTTCCATCATGAAGTCAAAATTTTAAAATTGTTTGAGAAATTTATTTGTTACAAATTTAAAAGTTCATATAATTAACTGACTTCTAAATTTGTATATAACTTTCTTCAAAAATTCACCCACATTATTTATTACACTTTAAAGCGTTACAAAATTTGATGGCAATGATAATATATATCTATGATGAAAGGTTGCTTGGTATCAATTTCTACAGACACACCTGTATCAATGAGAGGATTTTGAGCATCCAATTTTTTCATTCATTTCAATCTATTTGTGTGTGTGTGGTCTTTAAATGATAAATGACTGTATTTTGAAATGAAATACATGTATCTAAGTTCACAGAGCAAAGCTTTCTCTTTAAGTCAGTTAATATACAAGGCAAATCCTTTTATGTTGTTAAATAAGTGCATAAAGACCTTACCCGACCTGTTACATCTGTTAGGGAACACTCTAAGTTAGGATTTTTCTGTTATTTTTTTTAAATCGGCAACAACACAACTTAGTTAAAAATAAAAAACTTGTTAATCATCATGTTAAATTTCAAAAGAATGGGTAGAATCGGTAGAATGTTATACATCTGTTTTTGTTGATGAAACCAAAAATTTATCAAAATGTTCTAAAAAGAGAAAAGAAATACAAATTATAATGTAAATTATAAGTTAAAATTGATTTTAGCCAAATATCAATTTTAAATGTATATCATATGATATATGAACAATCGCTCAGACTAATTAATGGTTTACCCAGACATGATCAAAACATTAAAAAATACTAAGGCACACGCAATTCAGCATCAGACTTACTTCTTATAAAGCAAGTTTATTTGACCTTCAAGCAAGTTGAATCTAGATCGAAGGCTAGCAAGTTTTTCATCAGCGATGTCACAATTCAAACTTTTGTTAATGAGCAGCGAAGACATACTCTCAGAAAACGTAATAAAAACAGGAAGATCTGCTTGCATTCGCTATAAGATATAAAAATATCATGACAAAAATCACTCAGAAATCATGATTCTTAAAACAGGACGAAACACCCATGTAGTTTTCTTGTGCAAAGGTTACTTAAGATTAGGCGTTTATGCAAAACTTAACTTTATCAATTTTTTTATGTAAATAGTATGTCAAAGAGTGTTATTTAATTGTAAATCAGTTGTTTTAAAAGATTATACTATCTATAAATTTTTTGAATAAAAAAATATTGAAAAACAGACATGTGATGTAACTACTGTTTCATTAAATATGAGGAAAAATTTAACAGAATCTCTTTTTCTTTTCTCTCCCACACTTTGTAGTTAACAAATCTTTCAATAAAAATATTATGTCCTTTTTAAATATATTTGAAATACAAATCTTTATAAAAAACAAGATATTTTCAAATACTAAAAAAGGATCAACTGTTTAATGACAACTTTTAGTAAAGAGGTATTTTATTATTAACTTTTATATCAAAAATTTCATTGTAGCTTTTATTTAACATTTTAATTTTTAATTTAATATTTAACATTTTAGTAAAGAGGTATTTTATTATTAACTTTTATATCAAAAATTTCATTGTAACTTACAGAACAAGAATAAAATTTATGACCCCAAAATATATTACAGCAAACAAAGAGAAATGAGAGAATATTTACTTACTTTACATTTCTCTAAAATTTTATCGACATCAGTAGTAGAGTAAACATTTGAAAGCAACCCGTCATATTCTTCTTCTTTATCACTTAACCAAAGTTGCAATTCATTATAATCATCTTCATACTGTTTTAATGCTACAGATACTACACTGATTTCAGACTGCTTGACAGCAACCTTATTTTTTAGCTGCTTTAGCTCTGTGTGCATGGCTTCAAATTCATAAACACATCTATTTACAATTGGTAATGATTTATCATCAATGTATGGTTTGATTTTATTGTCTAAAACTACCATTTCATTTAATTTTTCATCCAATTTGTCTTCTACTTTCTAAAAAAATTAATAGGATTATGAATTAGTCCTTAAATACTTAATAGACACCCGCACAAGAAATTTAAATAAGCAAACTAAAACCCAAGTTTTGAAAAAAGTATCTGGGGTAAGTTGCAGATACATAATTTCATAACAACTGATAGAAAATTATTTAAAAAATTTGATAGAAAATGCATTGAAGACAAGAATAAAAGGATATGAAATTTAAAGGACCTACATCATTTTCTCTCCAAAACTGATCATAATACAAACAACAACTCATCATAAATTTTGTCGTTTTTATAACTTATAACAAAATTTCAGATAAAAGCAATTAGCAGCTGGAAAAAAGGTGATAAAGATGAACAAACTGATGAGAAAATCAAGAAAATGTAGAAAACTGATGGCTTCATTAGATGCTGATAAAAATAAATTATGTATACATTACATACCTGCAACTCTCTCTGTAAGTGAGGGAAATCTGTTGAAACATGCATGGGTATATTAATAAACTGTCTAGACTCAGTGAGAAAATCTTCCATAGATGCTAAATCTTCTTCAACAGTTGCAAATTCACTGCAAGCTTCAAACTGTTTATGAAATTGAACAATATCTTTTTGCGATGAGCTGAGTGTAGCCTGCAATGTTTTTATTCGCTGAAAAATCTTGTTGAAATTTGGGGTATTTTTATAGTTTTCTGCCATGTGTTTGGTAGCTTCTGATATTTTTTTAATGACATCCTCAGCCACCTAACATTTAAAATGTAATGAAAAAATTACCTCTCGGTACTAATTATTGTTAAAGTTGAGGGGTCGCTTATTTTCTTAATTTTCTATAAAAAAGACAATTATCATTAGTCGTCTTTTTGATTAATATGGAACTAATCAAAAAACTTGGGAATAGAGTTGAATTCAGAGCAACTGTAACACATCATATATTACTATATATCTAATAAAACTTTGGCTAAAAAATAAGAAAAAGTTATGAGGGGCTTATCTATATTAATATTATCATCACAGAGAGTGCGCTTATCCAAAAATTGCTCCTATTAAAAGACATAAACGTTTGATTATGTATGATATAAGGTTGTCTAACATCTACAGATACATCTAAAAGCTACAGATACATGTAAGAGCTATAGATACATGTGAGATCTACAAATACATCTAAGAGCTTTAGATACATCTAAGAGCTATAGATTATCAAATATATTCAAAATTTAGTTCATTATTATCCAGCACATAAGTAATCTCAAAAAAGTTACAAAAGTACAAATTTTTGCTAAGGACACCATCCTATAACAACATCTAATATAAGAATTAAATATATGGTTCAAAAAATGTATTCAGTGCTTTGAATGCTATATCTGAAAGAAATGCATAACAGACTAAATTTATAAATATTGAAAAAAACCTTTAAAAATTAAAATTTGTTTAAAAATGTGATTTCAGTTCTAAATTCTACCTGTTTTGGGTACAAACCCTAAAAGAAGAATTTTTTGGTAGGCAGCCATATTTATTCACCCAAAATTTACCTCCAATTTCTCATATTGACCTTTTAAACATTCTGAATCTATAGAATTCTTCAATTTAATTAAAGTAGAATTTAAGTTCAGCATTTGTCTTTCACATTCTGTTATCGTTGCATCTTCATCACATAACTGACTCTTTTGTTCCAAAAATAACTCGATTTGCTTGTTAACGGTTTGAGATAAGCGAGTATACCTCATCTCAAGCATGATAGATTGATCATGGAAACCCACTTTGTTTGACCACCGATCATCAACCACCTGACGTTTTAGTATTTTGGTAGATAATTCCAACTTCTTTAGATCAGAGGAAACCTCCTGAATGAACAAAAGAAAGTACTTGAATAAACTATTCCAATTTAAGAATAAAAAATATGACATTACAGTTTGAAACAACTTTTTGCTTTTATGAGGGTGTGATAAACAACAGTAGGGTGAGTAGTAACATCTGAGTGTATTGAAGAAAGCTTAATTTAAATTTTTTCAATCATATCCTTATAGTAAACTTAGAGTTTTTGTTACTAAATCGATATAATGGTGACATGATGGCCTGAATAACATAGTTTAATAAATCCTGAAGTCAAAATAACTTAACTGAAATGAGTCACCATATAAAAAAGAAGAACAAATTCTAAAATACTAAAAGAAAGCTTACTTGGAATGCAGAAATAACTTCATCTAATTCTTGGATGGTAAAAGAATCAGCTTCAATGTACATTTCAACCAGTTCTTCCCCTTTGTTAACCACTTGACATATATTAATCATCATTTCGTTAAGATCAATCCATTCAAAGCTAGTCTTGACGTCGTTCAAAATCTGTACCCTCTCAGAAATCTTTTTTCCCAGCTCTTCCCATAAACTTTTAACAACAGAAAGCTGCTCTGCGACCAGAGCACATGGGTTACGATTTACACTACTAAGAATATCTTCTTGTAAAGCTATTAACTGCTCTTTCTGGGTAATCTTACTCTTGACTTGCAATTTCACTTTCTCCAGTAGATCTTCTTCAACCTTAATGTGATCAATATTCACATGCTGAATGTTTGTATCAACCGATATCAGAAGCCTCGATAAATCTTGTTCGAGTGTTTGTTTTAGGTGGTTGAATTCCACCCAAGCAGAAGTTAACGTGTCCATACGTTTTTTAAAAGTTTTTATCAATCCTGAAGTAATGTTCCATTTGCTATATAAGTTTGAGATAAACTCTGTAGCTAAAGTATGAGGACATAACTCATTCAGCTTTTCACAATCAGATACTAAACTCTGCATCAGCAAAAATTTCTCTGCTTGTTTTCTTTCAATATCTGATAAAGTCATTCTTTTTCTTACTACTTCATCACATTTATTCTCTGCTTTGGTCTCCAAACTTTTAAGATGTTTTTCAGTTTTTTCCAACCATGTTGTAACATTTTCTTTGCGTTTTTCTAGGGATTTGGATAGTAAGCAAATATTTGAAATCTGCTCTAATGAAGACATAGCTGATTTATAAGATATTAAACCATTGTTAATGGAATTATTATATTTTTCACATAATACAGGGTTTTTAGATGATATTTGAAACTCATCATACATATATTTTAAGGGAAGTTCTTTAGCTTTAAGTTGCTGCATCATGGACTAAAAAAAAGTAAAGGAAAAAAAGTTGAAGTAGCCACCATATACACTCCAAGCTATAAAGGTTAGATATCACATCGAAAACTCAGTAAAATTGTGGAAAAAATTAAAGCATAAAAATGGTCAACCAAGACAAAAGTGATATAAGTGTGAAAATCTCAAAAACAAATGCTTTCACAAAAAATCAGTTTAATAATAGGTCACGAATACACAATTTTTGCTTATCAAATGAAAATGTTTTTGTATTGAAGCCATCTCTCTAAAGTTCATAAGGATCTGCTGTATGAAATAAATTATTTAATTGAACAAAGTTAATTTAGAAAATATTTAGAAACCTTTTGCATTGTGTAATTGTTGTACAAGCATGGTGAAATTGCTTTTACAACACAATATCAAAATTTAAATTGCTTAATCAAAATTAACGTTGTACACATTGTATGAGTGCCTTTGTAGTTATTTTATATATTACGTTATTTTATTTAGGGTGTAATTAATATACAACAGCACAAGTTTAAAGACAAATATTTAAAACACTTGTGCTATTTTTCTTCATTATAAAGTAAAAGAAAAATTGTTAAGCAGAATTTACATTAAGTACACTCCCAGCTCGTACCACAAAGCATATATATTTTTGCTGTATTAATAACAGTACAATGTAATTTGATTCTGTAGAGATTACAACTGTTGTTTACAAAATTTTTTGTGTGTAAGAAACCACCTTTCTAACCAACATGATTTTTTGTTGCGTTAAAATCTTATCTTATAAATTCATGCTTAGAGTAATTGCACTACATCAAACATCATACCTGCAAGTGAAAAATAACTTCCATTAAAGTCATTAAATTGCCAGAAATTTCTTTGTATTTTTTTGTCTCTGAATCTACATTTGTGAGAAAATCAATAAAAGAATTCAATTCCCTTTCAAAATAAGCAGTTTGATCAAACATCTGATGTTTCCTCGGGAGACTAATTGAAAGCTTTGGTGCATCAATTTCAAAATTATCAAATTCGATTTTGTCTTTACAACCAATTTCTTCATTCAATATTACTTTAATTTCATTGATTTTAGATGACAAATCGAAAATGGGAGATTCTTGAGAGCAGGGATCAAACAACAATTTCAGAACTTCAAAGCGAGCGATAGTCACCTTAAGTAAATAGAATATATTAAGTATAACAGATCAATGTTTCATTAAACTCCCTTTAGTATCAAAATCGATAAAAGATAAAAATTAAAATTTGCCTTTAACCCCTTAAGCATTACCTTTTCTGTTACCGGTGTGCACAAAAAAAGTGTAGGTTATTTTGAAGAAAATATACATAATTAGAACTAATTATTTAAACCTTATAAACACAAAGACTAGATAAAATATACTGCAAAATTCACTCTGGTAAGGTCCTAGGATAAATTCTACATAATTTCCAGGCATTTTGGATTCAAAATGGCGTCCGCA
>JAUZNK010045115.1:6611-16633 GCA_035046665.1 Euphysa ruthae | reverse complement strand
TATATTTTGTTACCTGATTAAATCGTTGTTACTATTATTATTTTCATCAAAACACAGCACAATGATATATTTACAAGAAATATAAATAAAGTAATAAAAGTTATAAAGTTAACTAAAATAATTTTTGGTTTGCTAAAAAAATTTTGTGTTCGACACGGGTCACCCAAAAAGAATGGTTTTGGAGTTGGCACCCACTTTAATTTTCCTTGCAATCGTAGGTTCTGTTATGTGCTGGTCATGCAAACCCATTTTATTGACGTTATTTAGAGGAGTTACACGTTTTTTATATATAAGAAACCAGTTTATAAGAAGCTAGAACAATACACTGTACACTATATTGTATGTAATATGTTCTTTAAAAATAATTAATACTTATTAATAATTATTACTTAACATTATACTACTTAGACATTATATATTTTATTTTATACTGTAATATAAAAAGGAAAAGATGAAAAAATGTTATTAGACATAAACTGGAATTGGAATTCGATCGAGTGCTCACATTAAAATTGCAATTCTGTTAGGCATGTTAAAAAGGTTATATATCTCAAGAAACCTTTCAGGGTTTAAATGAACAAAATAAGACACATCTGAGAATCAAATTCTCAAAATTCTAAGAAACCTTAGGTCGAAGACATTGCTTAGGTTTCTTATAAAAAAACTTGTGTATCTCCATTTTTTAGAGATGGAAAGCGGAGATTTCCTTACACCCTGAAAAAGGGAAACTGTTCTTGACTATACATTACGTTTTTCAAAGCCAGTTATTAAGAAACCAAGTTTTGAAACCGCATCCAAGGTTTTCACCCTCTGTAAAGAATATGTTAACCACATTAAGGATGTATTTGCTGACGAAATCGTTAATAATTCTGGTTTTTACACTGCTACACAAACTTTGGTAATGTTGAAAAGCGTGACAGGGCACAAAGCAAGTACAACAAAGCCTTAGAAAAAAGCATATCATCAGTAACAAAGAGAACACGAGGGCGGCTGTTAAAGAGTCCTGTTGGTGACTGTGAACAAGATGAAAAGTCACTTCGTTCAGCTGCTATCCCATACAATTGTGAATTGTGCGCTATATGCTAAACGTCTGGAGGCACATGTAGAAACGTCATGTTTAAAGAAACTGGGCAGTCAATGCTTGTCAAAAATGCAATAGCTAATGATGTAAAATACAATTTAAACCGTTTGGTGTCCTCCAAGAGGATGGCAAGTAAAATCAATATACGTGATGCAGACGTAGAGGAAGATTTTGTTTCCTTTCTGTCAGACTTAGAGCTCAACGGTTTTATAGAAAGTGAACTTAATGATCCTTCAAATAAAGTTCTAAATATGAACAGTATTAACACCAAATACAAAAAAGTTGTTACAAGATAACGGTATAGCAGAGGACGAGGTAAAACCTATTTAAAAGAAATATTTGAAGGAACATATAATCAAAGATGTGCCTAATGTTTATTTTGTGAAAAACAAAAATACAACAAAACCTGATTACTTATGTAGCAATATTTCTCAGGGACAAGCAATTGATCTAGCTATTTCTGATAACAAATCGAATATTTGAAGGAAATCAAGAATGTTGTAAAGATCATAAAAATAGAGATGCTTAATGAACCTACGTGGAAATTTAATGATAACTTCAAAAACTACCAATCACCACCTCATCTGCCGGCACTGGTAAAGTGGTTAATTGTTGGGCCAAGTAAAGAAATAGATCACAAAGTCAGAAGAGTCAGTCAATGGAGCAGTGACTAGAGTTACAAAGTTATTAATGTAATTGTTGTAAAAAAAAAAAAAAAAAAAAAATGAGCAACAATCCAAGTAGCATTGGTAGCAATAGCGATATGCGAGAAGTCAGAGAAACACCTCTATCATTTTGTTTAGGTTTAGCTACACACCAGAAACAACGCAGTGCAGAGTTCCTGGTGATGCTGTGAAACATCAACTTGTGCATAAATTTCAAGCGTGTCCAAAGAATCAAATATACTGTGCTAAGGAATGTTAGAAGCAAAATGGAAGAAAATGATGGAGATTACATACAATCACATCTGTCTCAAAAAAACCAAGTGTATTTCGCGATAGATAACTGCGACCTGAAAATAGAAAATCCCGACGGAAAGACCAACTCCTTGTTACAGCAACTGCAGTATTTCAGAAAAAAAGATGTAAAATACATCCCGTTAACCATTGAATTAAATTGTTACAGTAAAGTATTGAAGGGTGTTCAACCTCAGTGTATATATCCTCAAGAGTGTTATCCAGAAACGGTAGGGGGAGAAAAAAAACCTACACATCATACAAAGAAACACTGTCATCATTTGAAACTTCCTTGCAGAAACTCCACAACAATGTGTATTTCTTACTGAAAACGACGAATCAAAATATCAAATAACAAACTTCCTACATGGTCAGCTTTCAATTCACTAGCAACTGATGCACGCCCTGTTTCCACGTTTTACTGTTTACCTTTGATCCGGGGAGTACCAACAGATTTTTCAAACCTCTATTCATCTTTACTCGCACCAAACAAAGTTCGAACTGAAATTTCACCGGGAGGCAAGACCATCATTACACTGGATCTACAGCTCTATTATAAATTGAACTTCAGTCAAAGCAGGAAGTTAGCTCCAAATTCATCTTTAGAATGGGTGAATTGCTTGTTGTATCCGTTTTTTAAAAGCCATCGGGAAATATATTAACAACAGTGGATTAGACAGTATCTTTACTGAAGTAGGTATTTATGGACCAACTACTACTGAACAAATTAAAGGCGGAAAACATATAAAAAGGTCGAGGCATAAACAACATTGTATATAGCTTAATGTATATAGAACATATAGCTTGAAAAATTCTTTGAGAAAAATACAGAAATAGAATTAGATCTTCAACAAGCCAATGCTGATGTAATTATTGATCTTATTGATGATTGTCTGAAGAGAGTCAGCGATTGAATGACGCAAAAATTATCTTCTAAGACAGAAATGTTACAGAGAATTCCTTTTCCTTAAAGCACCAGACAAAGTTTCATAGCAAAGTCATGACAATGTTTGAAAAGCTCTTTTTGTTTATCCGTGTAACGAGACCTGGTTTATGGGATCTTTATTTGCTAAGTCTTCATGAAATGTCAACCTATTTCCACGCATTTGATCTTCAAAATTATTTGATCTACAAAGCTTAGTTTTTGCCGATGCAAAACTGGAAGCAAAACTAACCGATGTAAATGCGCAAAATCGAGATCAGCTGCACAGAAATGTGTTACTGCGAAGATTTTAAAAGCGAAGGCGTAACGAAAATTGTTGATGGAGTGATAACGAGGATGAGAACAATAAAGATGACGATTATAGTGAAGATTAAAATTAGAAGAGATGGGTGAAAGGGTCTGCATTTTAATAAAACCTCTTATTACAAATATTTTCTTTGCTTTTGTATAATAGAAAGACTTAGCAATTGCAATTGCCTATTAACAATTAACTTAACAATAACAATTGCTTTATCCGTTATTACTGTCTGTAGATGTTATTGAATAAACTAGTGTTTTAATACAGCACTCTTTAAGCTTCAGGAGTTCGCTTTGGCATTTACCTAAGAGGGAGATTCATTGACCTTGATTTTCAGCGTATCCAAACTTCAAATAAAGGTCAAATGACAAAGGTTATTTTACAGGCTGTCTTTTCAAGAAGCGTCTGTTCCAAAACAGATTCTGCTAATTACTGACCAGGAAATATCTTCGAAACCATTGAGGGAAACGGGTTAAAACTTCAAAAAATGTGTAGAACGTACATAAAAAAGTATTTTCAAGAAATTTTGTCTATTTGTATTTTTTTTAAAAGCATTTTACAGACCAAAACTCAAAAATGTTCTGGTCTGTGAAATGAGCAATTGTCAAGAGATTTGGATAGAATTAATTTGAAAAGGTCAGGCATGTAGAACCCCTATAATTGGCAAAGAATGACAATGAATCCAAACACAAATCAAGTTATAGCAGTTTTATGACGTCATAATATTCCGGTCTGTAAATTACACATATGTCCAAAAAAATTTGTAATACATCTTTATTTTGTTTCTTATTAGTCTTAGTTTCCAAGAAGTACAATTGATTGCTTGCGACAAAAAATTTCTACGTGGTTACAAATAACCATATGCACTAGTAAACATATTTTTCAGATAATTAAAACATTAACTGCAGGGATAACCACGTATTCATAATATTCAACAAAAATATCAACGGACTGTTATCAAAGCTTTAAATATAAGTTGGCAATATAAAGATGGAAAAACGAATGTCGAGGTTGTTTAGTAATTTTATTTAATATAGCAATGAAAAACGTTAGCCCAAACTGAAAAAAAAATTACATATTTTTTGAAATGCTTTTTTTTTCATCACATTGATATGTATGAATATATTAGCTTGTTTAAAATCCACAAAAAATAATCTCTTGAAATATATTCATTATATTCTTATATCGACTGCAAAATATTGCGAAATCATATCAAAAAACGATCCTTTTGTGCAGTCAAGAAAGTTGATCTTTATTGACTTCGCAAACGTGTTTTTTTTTTGTGAGCTAATAAAAATTCAAAGTTTCAGATTTCCAGACATTACAAAGAGGCAAATTCGAACTTTGAGATTCTCTTATTTTGTGATGAAATCGTTTGTTTGTATCCATATAACTTCTCTGATTAACCAATGGAAATTGCGTATTCTGAAAAATTGTATCATGTCTCCATTATTTAAACTCAATTCAATGGAAAGGTTTCATAATAATAGAATGTTGTTTTGAAGATTCATTTTAATTTTTATAGGTTGAGCACTGCACAGTATGTCAATGATAGATTATTTTCAGAAATGAGGGACTTTAAGAACAGAATGTGGGCGTGGTTCTTCCCACCATTAAAGTGATAGGGACTAGCTATGTTGACGATATAAAGATTTCAGAAGTATTGGATACGAAAGTTGGTGGAAACAGAGAGACTTATAAGGAGAATGAAAAAAATTAGAATTACGAAATATGCAAATGTACAAACGACCGCAAAGGTTGTAAAATATTTTACAGAAGAGTTCACCAACTTCGGCGAAGCATCCATTCGACGATAGATGTAAACTTATCTGAAGCATTTAAAGGCCAAGGTTGTACCCGACAAAATCGTTCTTTCGGATTTGAAAGAAGGAAAAGACTATTTTCTCCACCAGATGAACTGGATTCGAAATTTCTCATGAATATCCGCAAGGCTGGCGACACTGTCAACTAGTATGTTTTCAAGGGTGTGTTGATGGGTATCTTTAAAAGTGGTATGGATAAATATAGCCGTCAGATAGATTTTTCTGTGACTAAGGAGTGGGTACAACATTTGTATACCAGAATGATTTTTCTACATCGAATAGCGACGACGTCTCGAGCAACCATAACGTAGTCAATATGAGAGGAAGTATGTTTCAAGTTTGTACATGATATTGTTAATATATGTATTGAACATGAAATACCGGATAAGCTTATCGTCAGCACTGATCAGACACCTAGTGAATACAGAAAAGATTACAATGGCCGAACGAGGTTTTCGCAATGTGTCCAAAAAAAAGATCAGATGATAAAGGCAGATTATTACTACTCTTTTAGAAACTCAATGAGGAGATATATTATCATTCCAATTGATATATAAAGGCAATAGAAAACGTTCTATACTATCTAAAATTTTAAGTGCTAATCCGCGCCACTGCAGCAACGAGGCCGAAACAGTAAAGTTACTAAATGGGATAATCCAACCCTATTTAAAGAAAACAAAGGAAGATCTGCATCTTGAAGATTCACAAGCTTTCCATCTTCTGGGATGCGTTCAAGGATCACTATACACTAGCAGTGATATCAAAATTACAGGAACTCCAAATTGAGCAGGTAGGAGTACCGAAGAATATGATCCACTTGTTGCAGCCATTGGACCTCACTACTAACAACACATTGAAGAATATCGAAAAAGCGTGAACCCAACGCGTGTTTCACGAATACCATTGCCTCAACTTTACATAAAGATCCTAATATTGACATCACAAATATTGACACCGACCTTAAGTTGTCGAAATTAAAACTTTAACATGCCGTTCCCATGAGAAAGGTGTATAATTTAGATAAAGTCTCATAAAAGAAGGAAAATTATCTTGTCTGGGTGAAAAGCTGCTGGTATTACTGAAGAACTTCAAAAACGACGTGAATGCAAAGATGCGTTTAGTTTAGACCCAAACATATGAAGGGAGTTGGTTGGTTTATGACGTACTTTCTTGTTTTTTCTCTACGAGAACCAAATTTTGTTAAAAGATTTTTTTAAAAGATTCGTTCTAAGTATGTGAGTCTAAAAATGCTTGTGTTAAAATTCGTCTTAATTTCGTGGAGTCAAAATTTTAAGCGCCGTAATAATGTGACTTCTTAATTTCTTGTCTGGTAAGCCTGATCTTGTAAACAGATCAATGCTGCAATAACACAGTAGAAAAAGCAAGAAAAGGTTTAAAGTAACAAACGGGATAGTGACAAAAAAAACGCAGTAAATATAGAAAAATTAATGGGAAAATCTATCTTTATGAAAGGTTTATCTTTATGACAGAAATGAATATTCAATTATAACACTATAACGTATTGTTCACCACCACAAGGGAAAAGCATAAAAGAAAATTTCCCATCATAGTAATCTGCAAGGCTTTTTTCTTTTGTTTTTTCTGTAAGTGCTTCGACATACTAGCTTGGCTTCATTTAAGGATTTCTAATAAGGAGGAATAATGCAATTTATTTTGTTAAAAAGCGTTTTTTTTTTTTTATTCTTTTTATTGTTCATTTTTATTTTTTTTGTTTTTAGCCAAATGATAAATTAAATAACTATCTATCTTGGTACCAAAAATAATGAAAACATATAAAATATTACAGAGATTATTAAAAATTGTGTGAATCATCAAACTGCCAATACTTATCTGTGATGTCATACTTAGGTATGTTTTACACTCTCTCTCAAAATGTCACAAATCTTGGAACACTCATATTTTAATTATTTCATTCTTTCTCATTCTTGAAAACCTTTAAATGAAAACCTTTAAATGAAAACCAACATGCTGAAGCATTTAGGGGTCTTTTTGGCTTCTTTTTTTGTGTTTTACATCAGATAAACACAAACTAATCTTTCTACCCTGAAAGAAGAAAAAACAAAATATTTATTAAAAAAAGTTTGGTGAACTTTATAGCAACCATACCCTTCTTATTTAACAAACTTAAAGAAATATGATGACAAAATGAAAATTTACAGAAAAGAAGCTGCAGAAAGAACAAAGACACTATAGAAAATTATTCAAATCTGATTTAACTTTATGATTAAGCTATTTTTTTGCTACAATCGTTTTTGCTATGGAAACTAGGATTATCCAATTAATATCCATTGGCTTTCCATACAGCTCACATTATTTTAACATTTTTCTGATGCTGTGATTTTTCTATAAAAAAGAAATTCTAGCGTACCTTGATAAGTTGTGACAGAAGAAAAATAAAATTTAACGTTGAAATAATCATTGTACTTAAAAAATAGGTGTCTCCATGGGTTCTGTGGATACACCTTAGAAATGCACCTGTCAAGTAAGTATGAAATGTTCCCATAATATGTCAAACATCCATGTTTGACAAGGACGTGTAAGTGTGTTGCATAGACAAGTGAGTATGACACGTCAATCAAGCCTGGTATACTGGGGTTATCCGACAATGCAAGATACAGACTTTGCTTTCTATGGCGTACGACTGTACGTGTATGTCTCCACAAACGCTTAAGGTGGTTCCCCAAGAAATAAACTAATTTTTGAGTTTAAACAGATTGATGTTTCATATTATAGCCATAATTAAACAGTTTGAGAGAAATTCAAAGACATAAAAAATTTAACAAAATTTGCCTCGATTCAAATAGCCAAATTTCAAAACACTGAATGTATCATTGCGCTATTTCAAATTTTTGTAATTAAATTTGGTAGAAATGATCGTTTGATCGTCATATGAATATTATTCGTTTGAGAGAAACTTATTTAATTTAACTAAGTAGTTTTGAGCTATGACTATTTTACCCTTCGACAAAAATTACTGCACCTTCTTAAGCTAGACCAAAAAAAGTTAAAAGCTAATGCTCTGTAAATTATCTCCAAAACGCTTCTCTTAAATGAATTCAATAAGACTCTAGAACTAGTCCTAAAAATCTCAACTATTTGTCATTTTCTATCTGAAGATATTGTGTTTAAAAATGGTACCTAGTGAAATAAGCAAGATATTCATTATAGAAAGGTTTTTGGCCATCACTAAATTTTTCAAAATCTTGTTGCTAAGGCGCTGCTAAGCTAATTTTAAGTGCAGTGGGTGGCACATAATCCCAAAATTTTGTATCTTATGAGCATAATTAAGTTTTAGGATTTACAATACAACTGTGGGAGGTGTAAAAAATTTCGAAATCGTTAACATTTAAAAAAGGAAAAAAATCAAGAAAGTAATAAAGAATGAATAGCAATAAAATTTTTTCGTATTAAGTCGATTTTGTTATTGGGGAATTGCCTTAACTGTGTTCAGCATGGACAGTCTTATGCCCAGATCAACGTCTATAGAGTAATTTTTCAGTTTCAAGATGTATTTGTTCGTCTTAGATTATCCTATGGGTATAATGACCGTACCCTTGCGCATTTATTGATGACTAGGCCTGAAATAATTCTAATTAACAGCGAAAACATAAAATTATATTGTAATTTTTTAAGATTTTTTGGTGGGGTACTAAATTTTTTTTAAATTTGGATAGGAGCAGGCTTCAAATTTTTGGCATAAATTTATTCTTTCAAGTAAAAATTTTGAGTATATAATACATAATGCAATATATAATGCACAAAAAATGAAATTAGTTGCCTTTTAAAACTCATTGCTATGTCTCATTGTTTTAAAACACTCATTGCCATGTTTTGTTTATTCAACATTCATATGTCTTGCTTTCCTAAAAATTGAATAAAAAATGCGACTGTTTTAAAATATTCAATGTTAAATCAGATAAAATTTGCTCTCGGCTTTTAGTTGTAAAATTTTCAAATACATGCTCTAAACACCACTGAAAAAAAATTTTATTAAAATTTCTTGATAAATTGGAATGGAAATAGTTTCATTTCTTAACTGGCTAAACTTTGGATCTCGTCTCAGTTATTTTAAAATTTTGAAATCCTATACCACTAAAAATAATATTTTATTGGTTTGGATTTCAAAATTAATACAGAGTTTTCTCAGTCATTTATTTTCTCATAATTTGAAAAAATTACAAAATCAAATTTGATGAAAAAATACACTTTCATACCATAATAAATGGTATCTCTTATTACGCTGGCCCTAAATCTATACTTGCCAACTTTAACTCCGATATATCTAAATCACAATCAATCTTCATTATGAAATAACAAAATCGCTTTGCTCAGAAAGTGTTATGAAGACGATGCATCAGAGCTTAATATTTTATGTGCAAAAATTTAATACAAACTGTTATGATACACATAATTTATAGATAAAAGAAGTTGTTAAATTAATATGATGGGCGAATACTTAAGAACCTGATTTTTGAAGAATCACCAAGATTAGATATGTTTATGCCGTTTATCCTTCTTCTATATTTGAAAAGACATTTTGATTAGATATGCTTATACCTTTTGCAGTAATTCTTTATATTGGCTACATCAAAACAGATAAAGCAGATAATAAAGGTATTTTTAAATCAGCTCAAACATCATTATAAGCTCTTATGTTTGAAAATGAGTCTTCTTAAGAGGTTTCTTGGTTTTAATTAAAAGTATAAAAGCCCTTTCCATCAGTAAAGTCAGCTTCATAGTCGAACAACCAAAAACTTTATAATTAAATTAGTGTATAAAATTCGAATAGCAGTAGCAATAGCAGTAGCAATAGCAGTAGCAATAGCAGTAGCAACAGCAGTAGCAATAGCAGTAGCAATAGCAGTAGCAATAGCAGTAGCAATAGCAGTAGCAATAGCAG
>JAUZNK010045104.1:0-16634 GCA_035046665.1 Euphysa ruthae | reverse complement strand
AACAAATATTTATTGACAGTGGTTGATGAATATTCCAGGCATCTATTTGCAAGTCCATGTCCCGACATCAGTTCATCGACTGTGGTGAAATGTTTAGACCAAATATTTCCACTTTGTGGATTTCCAACTTATATCCATTCGGACTGAGGTTCCTCATTCATTTCACAAGAATTAAAGTTGTATCTTACGCAGAAAGGGATTTCAACGAGCAATTCCACTCCATATCACCCTATTGGCAACGGGCAGGTTGAAAGATAAAACGGTTTATATTGGAAAAACATTCGCTTGGCGTTAAAAAGCCATAATATGGATTTCAGTAATTGGGAAGTTGTTTTACCGGATACTCTTCATTATCTCCGTTCGTTACTATCGACTGCAACTAATTGTATACCACACGAGAGATTAATTAATTTTCCTCGACGGTCATCGTGTAGAGCTTCGTTACCCTCGTGGTTATCTCCTGGTCCAGTTTTTCTACGACGATTTGTACGAACAAACAAGAATGATAATCTTGTTGATAAAGTCGAATTACTTGATGAATACCCGACATATCCGATATCCAGATTGACGTGAGTAAACTGTTTCCCTAAAAGATTTAGCTCTATATTCTGCTTCTAATCGAGAAGAGTCTGTTTCTAATGAAAATGATACGATACGCAAGCCCGAAGAGCAAATTGTTGAAGTTCCAAAAATGAGCTCATAAATCCATAGCGAGTTGATATCCACAAGAAATAAATCAGCAGATCAGTTATCAGAAGTATTGCGACGTTTTACGCGGGTACGAAAAATTCCTGAAAAGTATGGTGGACTTCTCAAAATTGGAGAGAAGAATGTTATGAATTGTTGTGTTAGATACATTCTGACTGTGTTTATTTGTGTTATATTATTCTGTTATTTTGTTCTTTCGGCCAGTATATTTCTTTGTTGAATAAAGTCTTTTTCAAGAGGTCTACATTCTGAAAGTGTTATGTTTCAATCTCTCTGAGTTCATTGCAAGGTTAAATCAGTCTTTTTACAAACTTTGAGTTTGCTTTTTTTGCTCTGAAAAAAGGCCTAGATTAGCCCCTGAATAGTTTTTTAGTTATGATTAAAAACAGCAAAAAAAAGATATGTTTCAACTAAAACTACTAAAAATAGAAGAAAGTTACAAAAAGTAAAATATTTCCTGTGTTAAGGCTGATTCAACCATAGCAGTATGTAACTTAATTACTATAAGCCTAATTATTTCTTTAAGCTAGAAGCTTTTTAAGGTGGTTACTATAGTATTAAAAAGTTTCTTCCATAGAATTTTTGTTATCATCATCTGTTCATGTAAGTAGATTTACTTCTATTGATGTTGTCTATTACGTGAGTTTTTTCAGTTTGATAGAATAAGGTTTCTAGAAGTTATACACCAAAATCAGCTAAATTCTTCCAAGTTATCCACGCTATTTAGGCTTTGTTAGTCTCAAATTACCATTTTCACTCTCATGGTCTACTAGACCTTTTTTAAAAAACTTTCAGTCTCTTTTTTTCCTATTCTTAATCGGTTCCGAGTTCCTTTTGTTTGAGCTTTCAACACTATGTTGGTTTGATTTTGCTGCTAAAAAACACCGCCATCTAACCCAAAGACTTTAAACACCTTTAACAACCACAAGATAACACCCTTTATTGAAATGAAAAATAATACTATTTACTGACAAAACCAAAATTGGTCTCTGAACAAAAATGTTTTGAACTTCTCAACCAAATCAAATTATTCAAAGAATCGTTGGCATTCTGAGTGTCATCCTGAGCACAGCAACTTATCAGCAGAAAGCTCTTTAAATGTTTTCATCACAAAACACAAAAATTAAGGACCTAATGGAAGAAATGCATGTGAAAAGCATAAAAAATGTAGATTTCTCATGCTTTTTGGGTTTTGCAAGCAGTTAAACTCGTGTTAAAACCGGGTAAACCCCATTGCAAGGTAAATTTCATGCACCATTCTGTAAAAAAGATCTTATAGCAGAAAGTCTATACAATTTTAGAGGAAAATAATTACGCCAAGTGAAAAGCTAATAAATTTGGCGTGTATAGGCGGTCATTGCGAAAAATCTTTTTTTAGTAAAAGTCATTTCCAATAGTATAGTAACCACCTTAATCAACACTGTCTGTATTTTTGGAACAAAATTAAACAAAATATCACAATTTCTTATTATTTAAGACGATGCTAAAATGCAATTTAGGTGTTCGCTAATTCAGAAATATTTATGTGAGTGATCGCTCACTTGGTTTATATAACATTTACTTTCCATTAAAATCAACATTTTAATTATGCCCCTTCTGGAACGTTCCGTGTATGACGTTTATGAAAATTTAGTGGCATTCTTCGAAATATTGCCAGTGTTGCTTAAGGAGGCCATGATTGAAAATAATGTTATTCCTCTTTAAAATATTCTCAGAGAGGTTACCAATAAAATTTTTAACTGTCATTTTACGAGGATTACTCCTAAATAGGTAAAACAAAACCGTGCATATATATATATTGAAAGATAAGCATCGTATGAGCAAACTGTAATTGTGCAATGACATAATATCAAAAAACAAATTTTCTATTTTTTGGGTATTATGACCAATTTTGAATGCAAATTGGATGCAAGGATAAACTTAGGTCATCCATAACGGCAGCCTTTTTCACGCGCCTATCTTCTGGTTGTCAATAGAAAAAGGTGCTTTCTTTCATAGTTTTTCATATTTTACGTTGAGTCAAAACGTTGGCAAATTATATATTTTTGAAATGTTTTTGAAAACTTCACATTTTACAATTCTTCTTTTATCAATGTTAATAATAAATAACCAGAGTGATACTTTACTGTTGCGAATTGAGGTCATTTTAAAATATACAATTTTGATACAAAACCATCTATTGTTTATTTAGGGGATTATACAAGAGTGAAGGAAAATGAACGAAAAATAACTGCATCACTTTCTGACAAAAGGAGAGCAGAAATAAAAACAAAAGATGCTGAACGAATGAAATAAGCTGAAAAATACAGGTGGTGAAAATCTCCTTAAAGCAGAAAGACGCAAAAAAAATAATGAAAAATAATAAAATGAAAGACAGTTACAGAAAATGACAACAAAAAAATCCAGCACCAGTAGTGAAGCTACCCTTTAAATCCAAATAACAAAGGAAAAATTTTGAAAAAGAAACAAAAAGTCCTTCTTGCCTCTCCAAGACAAAAAATTTTTGTCACTGTCTCCAGCATCAAAGAAGCAAGTTATGACTTCTGATCGATCTGGCAAAGAAATTTAAGCGGAAGCGAAACAGCATGTAATTGAATTTTATTTAGATGATTTTAATTCAAGTAATTTATTAAACATTATCCTGAACGTAAAGTTGGTGGCAAAAAGTTCTTTGAACTTCATCCGTTGTGGGTTATCCCAGTTCAAAAGCAGTTCCAAGAAATATGTAAATTTATATATCATGAAAACATTGATATGATATATGAATAGTTAACAAAGTTCGATTTCAAAGACTTCAAATTCAATTCTAAGATGTTTCTGATACTCATATCGTTTTTGTACAAACAGTTTTTTTCAAAATATGATAAAAATTGTGTGCACAGAAAGTGTAGTAAATGTGGAACAGGAATAATTCCAACCTTGTTTCCCAATGAGAATTTTGTTACAAAACTTGAGGTCAACAAATTTGTGCTGTGTCTGTGTTGGTAGAAAGATGGCAACACCGAAAAAGATTTTTCAATCACAAAAGAAAGTAACAGAATATAAAACTCTAACAGAAGCTATGGATATACTTTTGAAACATTTAGAAATCTTTACCATGCAAAACTATGCCAACATCACTCAGCTGCACAAATTCCAAAATCATCACCTGGAGAGGTTATAGTTAGTGAAGACTTCAGTAATAATTACTCCATTAAACATCAAGATGTACGAAACAATGCCTTCTCGTACAGAAAATGAAGCAATATTCATGAAATAAGAAGTCTATAAAAGTAGGCGTGAAGGGTGTTAATCTAATAAACAAACCAAACACTTGCTAAACTGCTTCAAAGAAGGACTTATAAATAATAAGATATTGGCCATAATTTTTTCTTGAATCCCTTGATAGCTTTTAAAACACCACAAAAACAAAATCTTTAGCTTTAGAGTAAAAAATATTCTAAACCAGCAATAAAAAAACTGTACTATGTAAATAATCAATTTGCGTTTTCAAAATATTTAAAAAAAAAACTTTTCAAAACAACTAATTATATTAACCCTGAGTCAATGGAGTCAGTGTCCTTAATATTAAGAAGAAGATTGTTAGCATTAAGGTACACCTTGTTTTGTGAGTTAGCAATGACCTTGGATATTGACTGTGCAGCAGCTATCCGCCTAAGTTTCAAATAACCAGGATTCTCAGCAATGGCTTCACCAAGCAAAAGAGCTGCTTGCGCTTCTCCCTCTGATGCTACAATCTTTTGCTGGCGATCTTGGATAGCATGTTCCACTAGAAATGCAGCACGTTGTGCTTCTTGCTGTGCTACTTGTTTTGATTCCACTGCAGCTGTATATTGTGCACTGAAACTTAAATCAGTTATAGAAACATCATCTAAAATAATATCAAAATCTTTAGCTCTATCCATTAAGTCTTTCCTGATCATTAAACTGACTTCTTGACGCATTGTGATAAGCTGTGATGCATTAAATTGTGCAACTACGCTTTTAAGAACTTCATTGCAGATAGATGGGAGCACACGTTCATCATAGTCTGTTCCTAAACGCTGGTACATCTGTGGCAACTTTGAAGCGATTGGTCGCGCTAATATCCGTAAACCTATATTTACCATCTGGAGATCTTTACTACCAGTCGGTGACACAATTCTTCTTGGTCGTGCTCTAATGTCGTAAATGATAGGATATTGAAACCAAGGAATCCTAAAAATATTGTTGAAACATGTTAAGTTGTGAGAAAACTAAGAAAACATTAATTTGACACGGCTGCAAATTATCATTGGTCAACGATTTCTATTAGAAATGTGAGTTTGTCTGAGTAAAATCTGTTCCTCTCTGACCTCATATTCAGGGGAAAAACAATATACTTAATTTCTAACAAGTGTTCTGTATTTACATTATATATAAAATAATATTGTGTTTAGCAAACATTTGCTAAAACTGTCATATACGATGTGTTTTTTTGCCTTAGATTTTTTTGCGCAAACGCTTTTCTTTTTTTGTAATAAATGTCTATAGAGGTAAATTTAAGGGCCTGCAAAAATATCTAGCTTAGATTCAAATAAATAATAGTTCTTACAAGTTGGTGTTCATCAAAGCTGTTCTTAGCCTTTTGCTTTTCATAATGGCACTAGAAACGTTATCATAGGAATTTAGAATAGGGTGCCCATGGTAAATGCTGTATGCAAATAAAACTGTATAAGAAAAAAAATACTGCTAACGAGAACGATTTTTTATTTAAAGATATGCTATCTTTAAAGCTAAAACCATGTGTTAACCCTTTGCGAGCTGTAGGCCAAATTTTAATGTATATGATATAGACCATTTTTAAGAAAAAAAAACGAAATCTTTCTTCATAATTCTCTGGTCATAATTTTTAATATTAAAGTGTAGAAGTTCAGTGAGGGCTTATTTTTTAGCTTATACCTTTGTCTCTTCAAAAAAAAAAACCAAAATCATCATTATATTCACATACTGTACCATTCACCATCTTTAAAAAAAAAATTGTTCATACAAATAAATGGAGAATTTTATAGAATTCAATAAAATTGGTCTCCAATCTATTAAAAGTTGTTTAGCAGTCGCAAATCACCTTCAAAGTGAAAGCGCTCAAAACCCGAAATATTCTGTCACTTAAATATTTTTATGATGACGAGCAAAGGGTTAAACTCAGTTTGTTTTTTTTTCGTTGCAAAAACTTGCACCCTTAGGAAGTGAAAAGGCCAGTTCCGTATCGTTACCATGGAGTTACTATAAAACATAAAAGGTCACAGCAGGAATATTTGGGTGAAGCCATTCCACTATACAATTAAAAACATCCTAGAGAACCCCCTCTTTGATGCTGTGTCAGAAACAAATAAGCCTTTTTTAAAGCGTTTTAAATAAACAATCTGCATGAAGCATATTTGCTTTTAAGAAATATAATTTCTTGATCTTGAAAAATTCATTAACCTATCTATATCTAGTCTAACCGGAAATTATAAATTATTTTTAATTTGCTAATAGTGCATTTGCATGCAAAGTTATAAGCTAAAAAACGAGACCTCACTGAATTTCTACACTTTAATATAACAAAAGTTATGACCAATAATGCAAAGACTTTTTCACTTTAATATCACGGAAAATAATAGCGTGTAATACTAACAGCGTAAAGAGAAAATTTTTTTTTTCATTTTACCCATGGTGCACAAAGAGTTAACACTGGGAGCTTTTTTTAAATAAGTAGTAACAAATTCTTGTTAACAATATCACCATCTATAAATATTTTAAAACCTTGAAATCATCAAAACTTATTAATTTATCACAATCTTTCAAAAGGAAAATAAGTTGTTTACACAATATGAATCAATATGAAATTGATTGCTTTTATGTTTGTTGTTTATATGCTATCAACTGACTTAGTGCACATTGTTATTATTGATCTAGTAAAACTTGAGATCCAAGTATAGACTAAATTTCAGCTGATAATGTTATAAAAACACTAGACTTTCAGAAAATCATAATTATAATGGATACTGACATGCCGTTCATTTACTGAGCATCAAAAGTAGATATCTAAAACCTTTTCCTCGCTTGGTTTAAAATAACACATTACAAAAATGGAATACTATTCGTTAACATAGTAACACTATAGTTTGTTAAAGAGTGAAAGTGATAGTTAGCCAGAGGCCATCAACAAACTAAATCATCAAACTTTAACGAGATTGATATTTTTTTGTAAAATAACTCACACTACTGATCCAATCACAAAGTTTAAAAAATTTCTATTGATTTCATTCTTATTCATCTTCCTTTTTTTTTCACTTTATTAAGTTTTTAACAAAATCAATAACGATCCATTTCTAAAGGATTTTATTCTGAACTAAACAAAAAACAATTGACAATCCGTAAATGCTATTATTTTTAAATAATCACAAACAAACAAACAAACAAAGCACTTTTTTTTTTTTCACTAATATTTTTTAAATAATTTTTATATTTTCTCAAAAGGAATCAATGGCACTCGTAAGACAAAAAATGAAAATTACCTGAAATGCAGCCCTTCAGAGTATATTCCTTGTTGGATACCACCAATACGACTAAAAATAATAGCTCTGTGACCGCCATCAACTGTATACATAGATTCATTTATTCCATAGCCAAGAATCCCTGCTCCAACAAGAAATGCACTACCATATGATGCACCTGAAGGCAATCCTTTAGAAAACTTACTTATCACGTCTTTAAACAACTGTGCCATCTTATTTAATTATATCACAAGCACATTAGTCAATAGACTCCTGGAAAAAATATTCAAAATCACTTAAATAAAAATCTAAGTAAATTTATCTACGTAAAATATGGTTTTACTATAAAATTTTCAAAACCAATGACATGCCAATATAGTTAGTTTTCTAACTTCACAAAAAATTTTAGCAGCATAAGAATACAATTTCCAAAAAACAGATTCAAAGTTATAATTTTCAAAAACGATTTTATCCATTAATGCTAAAAATATAAAATCAATATTTCAAAACATGTCTAAAAATTTTAGACAGAATCAATAAATAATTTCTCGAGAAATTTAGAGAAAATTTAACCTGGTTTCAATGCTCAATGTGGGTTCAGGTAAAAATTTTGACAACAATCTTTATGAATTGACATATATTAAAATTATCAGAAATGAAATCTTTAAAGAATTTCTTGAGATATATGGTGATTTATGGATCAAATCTTCCAAAAATAAACTTTTCTTACAATACAAAAATTTCAACAAAACTAAAACATAACTTCTTAATTTTTACAACAGCCAAAGTTATCAAAAATGCAACATGGTGAGAAAGAAAATAAAACACATAAGACATGAACAAAAGCAATTTTAGCATAAAAACCTATGAATTTCACTTAAACTGCTTATTAAAATGTAGATGATAATTTAGGAAACATGCCAGAGGTTAAAGATTTATTCTGGCTACTTTTCAGGAGACAACCTGTTCCGCCATCAGGCAAATAACAAATAAAATTCTTGAGTTTGTGCAGATTTTAGTAGCATCGAAATTATTTATGTAGAGATTACCAGTGGTTATTTATGACTCATTAAACTTCCTTTTTTTTTTTTTAATAAGTGGCTTTTTACAAGACCAAAAGCCACTTTTAGGCAAAAAGCTAAAGAGAGATAACAATAAAGTAGATCTTACACGGACTGAGAAAAACATTGTTTGATGCTTGACATACAATCCAAAGGAAAGCAATCAAAAGACAATGGTTCTACAAGCGAGCATTACATTAGAACAAGCTTGATGAAAAACTTTTCGTGAAATTTAGGGATCTATACTGTTAAAGGATAAGTAGCAGATAAAAGCCTTGTGGTCCTTCAGAAAGTCTTAAGTGAAGGTGTTCCTTCTTTCAAATCATCAGAACAGTGCCCATGGAAGTACTTAAAGAACAATGACAATAAGGTTACATTTCAGAAATGGAAAAGTGATTGAAAATTTGAACAAAGATCAGGATCAACAAGGTTGAGTATAGTTTTCTGAATCTGGTCAAATAGATGCAGACATACAATCAATGCTCCAGCCCAAAGATGGCAAGAATACTTAATACGTGATCGAATGGTAGCCTTATAAATAAGTATACTCAAAAAAGTATCACACCAGGAATAGAGATCCAACCGTCATGGCAGCAGATTTTCCAATGGATTAAATGTAAGAGTTCCAAGAAAAGTCATTTATAAACATTAGGCATAACAATTGAATCTGTATAGGGAGTCCACTACCATTCAGAAGAAAAGAAAGGTGCCCTATAAAGCGGTTTATGGAAAAACACTTTATTTTTGAAAGGGATTTCATAAAGTGGTTTATGGAATGAAGTTTCGTTTTTGAAGCATTGAATGACACTAATCATTTCTCAATTCATCCAAAAACAGTGCAAAAATAATCTTCTAAATCAGTTGCCGTTTGAACCTTATCAGACGCATTGTATGTCTTCCCTAAGAATGACTACAAAGTAGTATCATCTGTAGATATAACAAGCTTACAAAGACAGATCATTAATGAAAATGAGAAAAAGAGTAAGTTCTAGAACAGACCTTTAGGAACAAATGCCTTATATATGTTGAGTGCAATCACCCTAGTTTCACTGCAAGCATCAAGAGATTTATAGACACGTTCACATATGACAGATCATCAGCAGTAGACCTACCAGAACAAAAACGATGCTGATGATCACAAAACAGATTTAGCAAATCTAAGTGACAAGTAACACAGGAGTTAATCAATGATTCAAAAACCTCACTTATAATTGAAAGGAGACTGGATGGTAATTACTTAATTAGATCACTCTCCAGAACTTTAGAATACTGGGACAACAGATGCCAACTTACAGCAAGAAAGAAAACAGGAGTCAGTGATACACTTATTAAACAACATGCAGAGAATAAAACAGTTTTGGAGAGAACTTTTACAACTACAAATATTTCAACAGGGCCAATACCTTTAGAAGGATCAATAGTAGTGACAACACTTACAATCATTTTGTTTGTTATGTTGAGATGAGCCAAGTTAGTGACAGTCCTAGGTGGAAAGTTTGTATCCAAAATCATTCAAAGTGGATTTACTGCTGAACAGCTTAGCAAAATTATTTCTAGGTAACAAACATTGCAAGTGGAGGGATCAAAAACTTACCCTTATCTTAAAACTCCTCTAGATGCTTAATAAGTTAAAGAAGAACCGATAGAGTGACCAGACGTTCATCAACCTGATTTTATTAAGAACGTTAAGCCTCCTCAATGACTCTTTTACAGTCATTGTGTTCTCAACACGACTATTGCGCTGACAAAGATGAAAATAATGGTTGCAGCTGCAACTGTATGAGAAAACCATGGGCTTGATACTTTCGAAAGGGAATATAGATAGACATTGATACTAACAGGAAACCAAGAAGTCATTTCCTTAGCAGATTCCTAAATCAACACTGAAGATGTGTTCAAGTGGAATATCACAAATTCAATCACAAAAGCTGTCCCGGTCTCTATGGTGATAGGAAAACTATTTCCTATGGATAGATGGCTCATGGGAAGAGGCGATGTTGAAGCTAAAATGTGGTGTGTGGTGACCACACTCCTTGATTTACACAACCTACGTCTCAATTTGTTGAAATTCTAATATAATTTTGTAAAAACTTGTTGATAGCACCTTTAATCGATAACTTAAGTGTGTAGTTACCACACACCTAACAACCTGCTCTTCCTGAGCAGGCCTAAGTGATTTGTCACAGCACGATTCAAGTTTTCTAAGAATTTTCATAATTTAACATTGGGATTAAAAGATTAAAAGTCCTACTGCCATGTTTGAATATCAGTTTATTATTTTGCTTGTTAGTTATGAGCCTTTTGCCTTAGCAAAAGCAGTGTTATGACTTCAGAAAAGCAAGTTGTTAAAGATGCGGGTCACTCTCCAAGCACAACTTGGCCATATAATTGCAATGCCATTTAACAACTGTTGATTCATCAATCTCTTTAAGTTGCTAACAATGAGTTTGGAATCTTTACTACCAGTCGCTAGTGTTGCAATCAGGAAATTGCTATCTCAACAGAGACAACTAACAAGTATTATTCAACTGAAATGAGACCTGAAATGAGCACTCTATACTCATTAGACGAAAATAAACAGTAAGATGTCCGGTATTCATTTCCACTATACCAGGTATGGCAATGCATGTATCACCACATCCACACCAATATGTAAAGAAGGGGTCAAGACGACTGGAATACTCCACCTAACCTTCAAGACAATCACTGTTTTGTGCCAACTGTTCACTGTTAGATATGGCACATTTAGGACATCACATTTCCCTCTATATCTATCTTCAAAAGCATTTACATTTTTTAAATAATTTTTGATAGGGTGAAGATGTTTATGATTTTATTAACATCATAAACAGATGGCTAGTTCCAAGCTTATATACCTTTGGTTTATTGATAACAAATTAAGTTTGAATTCTCAAATAAACTTGAAATTTTTTGAGGAGAGCCATTATAACATGACAGATTTACATGTGAATTTTCTTTGAAAACTGAAAAGCCGAAATTAAGACATTCGACACCGTTCAAAATCCTAAGAGGGCCTTGAATTAGCCACTTGTCAAAAATATGATTTTATTTTTTGTGCATAATTATTAAAGACACTTTTATTACCTTATCAATTATTTAAAAACTGATGTTACGTTTCAAGATATAGATGAAAATGTGATATCCTAAATATGTCATAAGTAACTGTGATGTCATCACAAGGCTTGTTTTAAACTATAGATACCCCAAAACTTCAAATGCTTAAAAACCATTTGTGCTGTTTTGATGAAATAAAAAGCATTCTTCATTATTTAAACAAATTTTTAAATAGATTCCAACATGTCGGAGTGCCTTGGAATCCCTTTAATACTGTGTTTTGATAATAGCTTAAATATACTTCCTATGTTTTTAAAACTTACAAATTTACAATGGTATATCAGGCATTAGTAAAACAACCAGTGAAAATAGGCAAGACAGCTACATGAAAAAACAAAACTTCAATGTGGAAATTATTTGATTGTTGTTAAATATCTTAAAATAAACACGTGAATATACTTCCAATGTTTTTTTGGGTAAAGAATAGAGGTTCTTAGAACTTTTGATTTCGTTTTTTTTTTTATTTAAAATGAATGACTGACATTTACCAAATTCTTTGTTTATAATTTGCTGTAAATCTATGGCCAAGGTAGTTGCAGCCCCTGGAATATTGATAAAACATAATTGGAATGTTGACTACAATGCAATAAAATTGCCCTTTATTTATATACTACCAAATAACAACCACTTTAATCAAAAACTTTCAAGCAGCGATTCATCTAATTGTATCAAAATGCAGAGTATGTAATATTAAAGAATGAATTTAATTTCCAAAATAACAAAAAGGGAAAAAGACAGACATGCACCACCTAAATTCTATTGTTAAATCAATAACATTAGGAAATCATTGTGGGCTCAAAGCAAAACCCTTACTAGCTGAGGTTTATACAAGGAATATAACTACATAGCTGGAATTCAGTCAATAAAATTGTAAAAAGTTGCGTGGATTTACCTACAAATTTACTCCCAGTGCTGAAAATTGGTCTACCCATAGGAAGGAAGCTATGTAAAAGAAAGAATTAAAACTACATAAATAATTGTTGCTTTTTAAATATTTCAACCACAAATTCAGGGTTTTCTGACTTTTAAATCTTAATTATATCACATGAAGTCGTACAAAGTTGAAAATTGATTTGCCAAATTATGAACTACACTACATTACCAAACACAATATGTAAAAATTAACTAACACCTGTTGGAAAAACTGCTGCCATTTTGGAAATTTTTTTGAAAATATCCCTACATAAATTTGCATCAGATCAATGATTACAGCTCTCGAAATTAGCTGTGGCAATTGCATTAACATTTATTAAAGTGTAGGGTGTTAGCCAGCCTGATAGCACCGCGTATAATGTGGTATTCCCAATTGAGCCAATGAGTCAAAATTCCCAATCAGGAAATGAAAAAAAAATTAAATAAAAAATAGTACTAAATAATTATTTGGTTTTTACTCATTATGTTACTCATTAGGCATACAAGTGTTTAACATGCTGTATGCTGGTTTTCTTTGCCGAGTGTACGACATTGTACACACATTATTTTTTTAAGTTATAATTTATGTTCGGTAGTTTACTAAACTACAGAATATAACTTATAACTTAAAATTACCGTATTATACGTAACCAATATGATCAATCGTTACTGTAAAATGAATAAACAATTAATTTTGTCAATGATTTACTTAATTATTCACGAACTACCAGTCCTGTCAAAATCACAACAAATTTAACATCACCTTGTTATTTCTATTAATATAACACCAAACTCACACATATCGGTGTCAAGGCAAAGTCATTTTCTTTACTTGATAATCATATATAAAATTTAAAAAAAAAATAAACGTTTTGAAGATAAAAAGATAGAAGTGATTTTTAAACATTTGATTCTTAAAAATCTTGTGACTTAAAATGTAATTATTTATGGTTATAGTGATATTTTTAGTAAGATCAACTTAAACATCCAGGCCATATGTTTGTTTTTTTTTATTTCAGTTGAATTTTTAAGTAGGCTTTAAACACCTGGACTGTAAGTATGTAAATATATTAGCTCTCCTCTGTAGATTTAATTTTATTTTATTCTATTTCCTTTCCATTGTCCATACAATTATTTTAAACTACTACTCAATTCTCAGAAGTATGATTAGCTCTTGTCCTCAGATTTTAAAAATCTTGTTGTTGTTCTATGTTTTTTACTTTCCATCTCCTATATTTTAATTCAAATTACTACTGATATTGAATTGATATAGTAGATGTGTTGAGAAATTTTTAAAAAATTTAAATTTAAATAATATTTATATTTTAAATCTTATCTGAAAAAATAATAATCGGTCCTCTTACTGAGTCATCTTAATCGAATTGGTACTGATTATTATTCTTGGAGGTTAAATTACTAGCATTAATTAATGAAATAGTCGGGCCTTTTAACTGGGTTACTATTGTCCATTTTCTTCGCTTAATACTTTAAAATTATTTTGTTTCAATATTTACAAGCTGCGTCTGAGTGTAAAATTTCACCATTAAAAGAAGATACACTACACATCGTCATACTTATACATTGTTATAAAAGTGTTTCTACCGTACTTTTATACTGACTTATTATTTAAACTTATCACAAAAAATTATTTTTTATATGTTGTTTATTTTGATCAAAAACTGAAGCCAGGAAGAAAACTTTATACTCACTATCCTATCGATATTGATCTATTATTGGTAATATTAGATTGTATTTTGTAATTATGATTTGGATTTATGGTGTAAACTATATGAGAAATGGTAACTTACCGTCTTATTGCTGGTTTACATTAGCTTAATTTCCATAAAAAAAAGTTAATTTTATAAACAATTTCTATGGCATGATACTATGTACTGATCTTCAGCTCTCGTCATCTTATACAACTGGCATTTTATGGAGTTATAGAAAATCGATCAAATTATTGTACGAGAAAAAAAGTTTGCTTTTTCTCTTTTTACACCTTTGTGAAGATGTAGAGGGGTGCACTGAAATCCAAGGTTTACTCATTGAAAAAGGTATGAAGTTGTTTCATCAAAACATAAAGGTCTTCAAAACAATCATGGCCTCCTAGAAAAGTTTATTTATTGATAATAATGAATTAGATCTTATCTCTTTGTCCAAAACCCATATAACAGAAAGTCCTGAGCTTAATAATAACAGTAATAATAACTGTCATGACGTTAGCTTTATTCCGATGGTCTTTTTCTTTGGAATCTTTGTCACTTGAATCTTTCCTTTTTTAATGTTTTTTCAGCTTTGTGGTTTTCGTTTTCTTTTACTTCATCTTCATACTTGTTATACCATTTGTTTATACCATTCCTTGTTTTAATTTTGTTAAAAGAAATCAACATAGTGGGAAAGGTGGTGGGTGGAGTGTGTTGTTACATTGCAGAAAACCTAAGCTTTATATGAAGCGATGATCTAGAGTGTAAACAGATTGTGTGCATATGGATGGAGATAGTTTTAAAAAATGTCGCTAAATGTTACAGTATATTTTCGCTAACAAAAAAAGATATTTGTTAGCGACAATATACTGCCCTGCTGATGGATCGCTTTAACTACCAAACAATTTTAATTCACATCTTGACAAAATGTTGCTAAATGTTTCAAAAGAAAATAAAGTAACCAGAATTATAGGAGACATCAGCATCAATTACTTTAAAAATAAAAATTCAGAAATTAAATATGTTTTTAAATTATATGGATTTAAACAATTGATGAAAAACCCAACAAGTGTGACTTCAGAAACTAGCACTAGTTAATTGATGTGATACTAAAAAATAAACCAAGCCTGATATCAAAAACTGGTATAATATCTTATGTAATAACCTTATAGAAGAAAACCCAAATAAACCAGAAAAATTACAGAAAATTTTTAATGACATAATCCCTTTCAAAAAAAATACATCGGAAGTCCCCTCAATGATATATGTCAAAAGAAAAATTTAAAGCTGATTATTTCTATAAGTTTTTCTCTTTCTTTCATATCATATGAGCCTAAACACTATCCCATAAGAATAGTCCATCCGTTTAAACTCAAACCAGTAACTGTTAAGTTCACCCAACAACAACTGAAATGTTTAAAAAAGAAAAAAAGCCATGGGTCTTGACAGAATACCACCAGGGGTTCTCAAGGATGTTGCAACAGTTATCGCAAAATCTCTCTGCTACATAGTCAAGTACTCACAACCAGAGAAGTACATTATAGTTGGAAACTTGCCAAGATTGTTCCAATTCATAAATCACGAACCTTTAAGTGATGCAAATAACTATCATCCAATCTCCATCCTTCTTATTCTTTCAAAAATATTCGAGCGAGCAGTACACCTACAACTTTCAGAGCACCTTGAAACACACCATCTACTGAGTAACCAAAAATTTGGTTACAGAAAGAAGAGGTCAACAAAACTTACAACATCATTGTTTAAAGATGAATTGTGTTCTATTCTACTTTTTAAGTTTTTCTTAATTCTGTGGCTAAATTTGAAGTATTTAGGCAGGATCAGTTACATAAACCAAAATAAAAAGAGAAAAAAAGCTTAAATAAAAACACTTCTTAAAGATATCAAAAAACCGAATAAACTTAGATTTCTTGCTTACATTTATCATCATTTGTACAGCTGCTTACTTTAAAAAGAAACTGCTAAATATCTTAATAAACCATTGATTTTATCAGACCAATAAAAAAAATAAAATGTTATATTTAAATTTAACACTAGGGCTGCAAAAGTGATCTGGTATTTTGTGTTACTAAAATAATACGATGATAACAATAGTATGGAACAAAATCCTATTATTTGTCCTATATTTGCAGTTCTCTTGATTTCTTGGCATGTTGACCATAGTAGATTTTTTGTTGCTGTTTTGTTAGTTTCATCTTTTCAAGAATCCTTTCTGAATTCATTTCTTTGCACTTTAATTTTGCTGGATATGTTGGTATTATTATTACTTCTGGTACCAAGGAGAAGATATACGGTATTGGGCCAACAGCAAATGAAAACTTGCCAAAGTTGAGAAGAAATGCAAGGAACCAAGAAGTTACATAATCAGGAACGAAGAGGGGTCTCAATATAGAAGAACCAGAAGTCAATTGAAGACACAAAAAAGAAAAAGTCGCAATGAAAACTTTGTTGAGATATCTGATGAAGAGGAAAATGATAAAAACAACATCGAACAAGACGCCATTGTCCAAAATGATCACTTGCAGAATAACCAGACACAAAGACACGTGTCTGACATGGACAGCGCAAAACTCGAAACAAGATCAGGGCGCATATCT
>JAUZNK010045093.1:0-16635 GCA_035046665.1 Euphysa ruthae | reverse complement strand
AAGATAGGTAACTGCAAAAACTAAAAACAGAAACTTTAATACCTATCACTCTTAAAATATTGTGGGAGGATAAAATTCCATAAAATTGAGTCAAAAGTAATATTTAATCAATTTTGCATTATTTAATACTCTATTTTGCCCACTACTTTACTTCAAGCGAATATGAAGAGTGCGTTCTCACCACTACTCTACTTCAAGCGAATATTTTGCCCACTACTCTACTTCAAGCGAATATGAAGAGTGCGTTCTCACCACTTTAATTGTAAGTATCAAAATGAACAAATTAGCAAAAAAATTGAAAAATAAATAGAATCTGAATATTATAAGGAATTACCATGTAAGAGTTTACTCTCATTTAAAAGTTATTTGGAAACAATTCACCTAGGCATTGAAAAATATTAATTTTTGTCTAAAAATGTAAACACTAGACTAATTCGATAATCCTCTTATCTTATCTTTAAGTTGCTCAAAACTTTTTTAAAAAAAGATTGAAGGATTCAATTCAGAGAAATTTTAAAGAATATGAAAGAAACTTTTTGGTATGCGTCCATATTAAAGATATAATGTCTCAAATAGTTAGTTAAATTCGCATAAAATGAGAGATTCATACATTCAGTCTTGAAAAAATGCTAAAAACATGGAATTTTGCTGAAATCTCCATAGAAAAGCAACACTAAAGACTCATTACCCATAAATATATTGTTTACATGACCTATGTGAAATTCGCTAGAAATTTCCCTTAAAGTATCACTAAGTTTTTATTGCTAGGAAAATTTTATATGTCAAACGATGTCCTATATAGTCATATATATAGTCAAAAAAAAATTAGAAAAATATTCTTTAAAGTTCACGGACTCAATCTTGAGAAAAACAAATAAACATTTAATGGTCTTTTTATTATTTAAGTTGATTCGAAAGAATTTTTTTTTTTTTTTTTTTTTTTGTCATTTTTTCTTTTTCAACAGACTTTATCAATAATTGATTACCAATATGTCCTTGATGTTTAAAAAAAATATGTCTGGTGTTACATCACAAAACATAATAAACATTTACAACAGCTTTCCACTATTTTTACACTGTTAATGGAAAAATCTATGTATAAATATGAAATTAATTCAATATAAAATTTGTAAACATTCTTTAAAATATGCTGTCTACACCACATGTCGTATAAAAAGCTTTGGATCTATTTTAACACAATGTTATTTATTTCAACAAGCCATAAAACAATTTGAAAAAAATAAATAAATAAATATATATCATTTATTTAAGAGCTAAAAATTATCAAAATAAACAATTATTTCATAGATTTTAAATCTATAGAAACATGCTAGTTGCTTTGATTAGGAAATTTTTCTGATAACGTGAAAAGCTTACGTCAAACCTGGAAAGGAATTCAAAACATTCTTCAATTGAAAAACAAATCAGGCTCTACACCCACGTGTATTTTCGATAAAGGAAGTTTTGTGACTGATCCTACCCATACTCGACTACTGGAAAAAGCTTACAACTCAAAATACATTCTTCTCATGTTAATTTTTTACAATATTTAAAAAATTCTAACATTCAGAATTTCTTTATTTCTCCTAAAAATGAAACTGAAATATCCATACTTATTTCAAACTTAACAAGAGGGAAAGCTTCTGGCACTAATAGCATACCAAGCTATACTCTCAAGGATCTTAACGGCAAAGTTTCAATTATTTTAACAAAATTCAATTTATCTTTTACAACTGGTGTATTCGCAGATATAATAAAAACCTCCCCTGTTCAGTCTTTGTTTAAAAAAGACTCCAAATTGAGCTGTGACAAATATAGACCTATATCTTTAATATCAAATACTATCAAGCTTCTTGAGAAAATTATGTATAAAAGATCTAAACATTCGACTTCTCATGCCCATATTAGCATTACAATACGAGATGCTCTCGATAATGACAATTTCGCTTGCGGTATCTTTATTGATTTAAAAAAAGTATTTGACACTGTAGATCATAATATCTTAGTTGCAAAACTGGAGCATTATGGTGCACTTGGTATTCCAAAAAACTGGCTTTCCTCTTACTTACAAACCCGTAAGCAATTTGTATCAATTAACTGTCTTAATTCTTCATTAAACTATGCTTAAATTGGGGTTCCCCATGGCTAAGTCCTAGGTAGCCTTTTTTTTAAAAATATACATTAATGATCTAAACCTTTCTGTCATAAATTCTATTGTATATCACTTTGCTGATGACAAAAACCTCTTATAAATTAATAAATCGATTAAAATTTTGTGTAAAAAGACAAATTATGAACTTAAAGGTATTACTAACTGGCTTAACCCCAATCGTATTTATCTGAATATAAGCAAAACTGTATTCAAAATTTTCCGTAAACCTAGTAAAGTAGTAGATTCCGAATTTTTGAAATTTAAGTTAAATGGAAAAAAATTAAATCCTTCACCTAGTATAAAATATATCGGAGTTTTGATTGACGAGCAGTTGTCATGGAAATCTCATACTGATGAACTGATTAAAAAACTAAACAGATCAAACAATATGCTTTCTAAAATATGTCATTATTTTAATATTTATACTTATGGTTCACTTTATTTTCCTTGACTCTCACCTCATATGAGTTACTGTTGTCAGACTTGGGGTCAAAATGATAGTCGATAGTAAAATAATATTTTCACTTCAGCGTGCTGCATTAAGAATCATTAACTTTATGCCGTTTCGTTCTCATGTTTCTTTGAGTTTTCATAGCTCAAAAATTCCTCTATTTACTAATCTTGTATGCGTTTCAAATACATTGTTAGTATTTGATTCTTTGTCGTTTAGTCTACCACATTCAATGAAGGACTTCTTCTTTTTTAGTAAACATGCCCAAATCTACAATGCTCATAGCAGTAAAGCCAATAAACTAGTCCTGCCAATATTTAAACGTACGAAACATGGTAAAAATGCAATAAAATATCAGTGCGTCATTGAATGTAATAAATTTATCACTGAAATTAACAATATTTTTAAGTTCAAATATACAAACTCTATCAACAAAAAAAATATTTTTGATTTAAATCAATTTAAAAGAATTATTCATAAACATATGTAATTAGTATAATAAACTAACGTCCAGGCTGGCCACTGGGAATTTAAAAAATACATACATGAATACATGATTAATCTGCAAAAAATAAATGAGAATTCTGGGAAAAACATGCCAGAATTGCAAAATAAACATGCAATTTCAGGAAAAACATGCTAAAATCACATCCATCAACTGAGAAGCAAGATAAAAACGAAAACATTGGTGGTCACCCAAATTTTTAAAAAAATCCAAGAATAACAATAAGAATAACAAAACATTGGTTTTCAAGGACAAAAAAACAACATTAACGAACGCTAATATCTTGATCAATTTACTGACTTTATGGACCAAAATATGCGCAATACTTTGAACAAAATAAGAGTAAAAACATGAAAAAAAAAACTCGAAAATGAAGTTTAGATATTTTTAGAAGTCGTTCTTTTATGAATACGTACTCCTGTGTACAACATATTTTATTATTAAGCTAGAATTAAATAGTAACAAAAGTGTGAAAACTAAAACAACCCGATAGAATAAGTCTTTTCTAAGTATAGACTTTTCAAAAAGGTCAGATAGAAAGCAATTTTCCAGTTGTCTGAACAAAATATTAAAAAGAATAGTGAAAGTTCTTTGAAATGAAAATACAAAACAACAATTGATATCCTCAAGTCAAGTGGCAAAATTACTTTTCACTTAACCCTTCTATAATAAAACCTTTGAAGAAATTAACAAAACAATGGAAGTAACAAAAATAACAAAGTTCAATAATAAAAAAATGTGTTTCCCTTATTCTGTTTCTAAAATCTACAAATTGGAAATTATGGAAAAGGTTCAATACTCGTCAATGATATTCGATATGATTTTCTTTATATACATGCTCACTACAAAACAAACATTTAAAATCTATACAAGAAACAAAGTAAACCATGGGTAACAAAAGTGGTGTTGAAATTGCTTCAAGAAAAACACAAATTTCACAAAAAATTGGTAAGCAAAAATAACAAATTTTATGGTGAATTAAATTGTCATTGAAAGACCCATCTACACAGTATTCCACACTACTACTGAAAGTTAATATATTTTTTCTTCTTTTTCTCAAGAGTCCCTAAATCTGATAAGTTCTTCTCTCCTCTTACATCCGACGGTAACTTTACTGTTCACCATACTAGTGCATCACGATTTAAAACCTTCCGTCGGAATTCATTCATTTCTTGATTTCCTTCTTTTATAATAATTTCCGCCATTTTCAAAAAGATCTGTTGCCATTTCATTTAAATCTACAACACTTGCTTTAATTGATAAAATTGCTTTTCCGAAATCAGTACCAGCTCTGTGCAGAGGACATATATCTAAGGTCACAATCGTCAGTTCATTCAAAAGCTTGTTTTGGAATGATAGATTTACATTGGTTCCATCAATACCCAGACTCAACTTCAACATTGGATCCAAACCAGCTTTCTTCATTAACTCATAGAAATGAAGGACCAATTCATCTGCAGTACAATGTCCAAGAAATAAAGCACCACAGTAGGTTGTGCACACCTCTTTTTGTCGTGGGAAAATAAATGACATAACCATCATATTGTTTCTTCACTTGACTTGTTGCAGTCTCATCAAAGTGTAATGTGAATGGTCTGTTACATAATTCAACCTTTATCAATTCTTGGATATGTGAGGTAATTTCATATTTGATTACATACTTCACTTTCGTGTTACTCTATGAATAATTCTTTGCAATTCCCGAGTTGTCAGCATCACATGAAAGGAAAGAATGATTCTTCTCCACAACGTTCAGTGCCCTCAGTATCTTGGCATTCCATTTTTGCTGCTCAGATGTGAAGTTCATCTTACCTTTTTTGCTACTTGATATAAAAGAAGCACCTGCAAGGGTGGAAAATTTTGCTTGTGATGGAGGCATGACCTTCGTTTTACTGACATGAGTGGTAATTATTTCATGCTGTTTAATAGACCCAATTATTGTTTTTATAAATCTACCTGAAATAAAAGCAGTTTTAGCATGAATGCTTAAAAAAGTTTAAACAACCATGTTATATTGAAATTATACCTGAAATAGAAGTGTGGAAGGGTAGTTATTAGCATGTAAGTGATATTGATATTACCTGCTGTGAAGAATACCGATTTATATTAATACAAAATTCAGAATGACAACATATGGGGAAAACATGATTTTTATCAAAAAAAATTGGAAAATACATAAAAACATGTGAGATCTTAAATAAACATGTAATACATGCTGAGTGGACAGCCTGCACGTCTTTTTTACGACTTGTCTATTATTAGTATTACTTACCAATAAAGTCTGGAGTCACTCCTTTTGAACAGCTCTTGCTATATAAGTGACTCCCTCCAAATTGACTTAATTTTAACTATGCTAAAAAATTTTTTCATAATTTATTCTAAATTATTATGAAAATCTACATTGTATTTTTTTATTTTGTTAATTTTGGAAAATATACTCAACATATATCATGTATGAAAAAAAAATTTAATAATGCTTATTGAAAATCAGCAAAACATAAAATGTAACGAAATGTAAAAAAATAAAAATATGACGAATGAACGCCAAGTTGCAAACAGGCACTTAAGTATTGGAACCCAGAAATAGAGACGGTATATTTAACCTACAAAAATACTATGCTCAAAAAAACTAAGAACCAAAATCCATGGTGTGATTTTTTTTTTAATCAGTCACTTTGTGCAAGACTAAAAGCCACTACTAGGCAGAAAGCTAAAACAAGAGATAAAGATAAAGTAGGTCTTACACAAACTGAGAAAGATTTAGTTGACATTAGATTTAAAATAATGGAGAAAATAAACTTGATGAAAAACTTTTTGTGATCTGTACCATTAAAGGATGAGTAGCAGATTAAAACATTGTGGTCCTGGATAAAGTTTTAAGCGAAGGTTTTAAAAGTTTTTTCTTGCAAATCACCAGAACAGTGACCATAGAAATATTTATAGAACAATTACAATGAGGCTACATTTCTGAGATGGGAAAGTGATTGAAGATTCAAAATAAGATCAGGACCAACAAGGCTGAGTATAAGTTTCTGAATTGGGTCAAGAAGATGTAGACATACATCGGAGACTCCTGCCTAAAGATGGCAGCATTATTCAACAAATGGTTGAATTGTAACCTTTTAGAGATATAAAAAAAATTTCATTGGGTAGAAGAAAGTGCCACACCCAGAATAGAGTTCCTACCTTCATGGCAGCAGATTTTGCAATGGATTCAATAGAACAACCCCAAGAAAAGTTATTATTTGAGAGCGTTAAGCTAACAATCGAATCTGCGTAGATTCAATGAGTTCAGTACCATTCACCAGCACAGATGGAAGGAAAGGTGGCCTAAAGCGATTTCCAGAAAGTTTTGTTTTTGAACCACTGAATGATACCAACCATTTCTCACCCCATTCAATAGCAGTGCAAAGATTATCTTCCAAATCAACTGCCATTTCATAGATCATAGATCATTTCGTAGATCAAGTCGCTCTTTACAATTTTTGAATACTAGGATAACATCTGCTGCCTTCCAACAAGAAGAAAAACAGGATTCAGCAAAACACTTCTTAAACAACCTGCAGAGAATGGGAGAGTTCTGGAGAGCCCCTTTTGTAGTACAACTACATGAATTTCATCAGGGCCAAAGGCTTTAGAAAGTCCAGAGTAGCGATAATATTTTCAACCATTTAGGCTGTTGTGTTGAGATGGATAAAGTTAGTGCCAGTCATAGGTATAAAATCAGGCAATATATGTCAAAAAAGTGAGAGTGGAATTACTACTGAACAGCTTAGCAAAGAGTTGTGGTGGGATCAAAGAATTACCGTTATTTGAAAAACTATAAAATGCACCAGAATTCTTGAGATCAGATAACTTGAGTGGCTGGATGCTCAAAATGTTTAGCTTCCTTAATGACTCTTTTACAGGTTTGGGTGATGCTTCACAGCCTGATTTAGGTTTACTATTAGTACGACATTAACTTTAAAAGAATTTCTACTGCCTTGTTTGAATATCTTGTACCGAAAGTCAGATCAGTGTAACCCAATCTATTATGAACCTTTTTCCTCAGCAAAAGTGTTATGGCCTCAGAGAAGTGAAATATTACAGATACAGGGTCAGCCTTCAAGGGCAATGTGGTACTACAACAGCAACACCATTTAACAACTGCTGATGGAGCAGCATCTCTACGTTGCTAGCAAAAAAGCTGCATAATAAAAAAAAATTTGGTCCAATTTCAATACGTTTTTCGGGCTCGGCTGCACGAATAAGACCAAGTAAAAATATGAGTGAAAAGATTGTTATTCTGCTCCTTTAATTTTATGCAAAATTTCAAAAAAAAATGTAAATGGATTAAAACAAAAATTCTGAAGACTGCTTTCGATAGGTTACCATATAGATTAAAAGAAAACCTCAGCAATTTTCTAACGTAAGGCAAAAAGAAAAAAAATTGAGATTATGGAAACATAATTTAAAGTGAAAAATGGCTATATTTTGAACAGGTCCCTAAATTTCAAAACATATTTTAGACTATGGGGCCATGGAGCGAAAATTTTCTGCATGGGTAAAAATATACCTTCCATGATTTAAAATGCCATTTATAGGCCTAATATTCCAATATTTGCGTCCATTCATAACTAAAACAAAACTTTTTATAAACATAAAACTGTTAGTTTTCTGGAACTATGACCAAATCACTTTATACAAAAACATGAGAGAATATATAAGAAACTATTAGCTTGGCTAAAGAGTCAATTAAAAGAAGAAAATGCTTTCTTCCTGGCTAGCACGTTACGAGATATCAATAAAAATTAAACCGATTACAAAAACTGTATACTCTACCCGATTTAATTGTTTCCACTAAACATTTAGAAAGATGAATGACCAATAGTTATCCTCCACTAAAATCATATCAAATTCTAATGAGTACAACGTAAACAAAAGGCAAAAGTAATAGTGATCTAATACAGTGTAAAAGAACCCTTAAGTTTAACAGAAATTCTTAGGAAACTTTAGAAATTATAATCACATAAAAACATAAATATCAGGAACAATTATTTTACAACATTAAAATAAAATTTATATTTTATTAAAATTTTGCATTAAAGCAGTGTTGGCTGCTTTTGTTATATTAGCAAAAAAACATTACACATCTGTACAAATAATTCAAAAGATTAACAAACGTATCAGTTGATTTTGGTAACGTTTCAGGTACTGCTTCTGTCATAAGGAAAAATACAAATAAAATCCTGGAGTTTATATGGAATAGGGTTGGCTCAATATATTATAACATAAATTATCAAGAAATAGCAGGTTAGAACATCAAAAATTTAGATACAATTAGCATTGTGATATTTTTACTTTGCAATGTGGACTGTATATAATGTGCTCCTTGCAACATCATGCAACCATTTCAGACTCTATTTTATAGCAAAATACCTAAAATTCATACTTTCCTATATTTTTTTTGCACGTTAATTGTATCCTTTTTTCATATCAAGCCCTCAAGTTTATTTGTTTTTATAAATATGATTAAAATAGAATAATTTTTCCTGCCATATTATTTCCTTGGCTATATAAGAATTAAAAAGATAAAAGAAAGCATTTCTTATGAAAAAGTAGATTTATTCAACTGACTTCTATGATGGCAAGATCATAAAAGATGACGCAAATAATCAAGTTTTTAAAAAATTTTTATTTGCTAACGTAAAAAATTAACAATCTAGAATTAGATGATTTTGTAAACACTCATAATTGAAAAAATTTCAAAGGCTAAATATTTTAGATGATGCAATAACCATTCTTTATAGTTCATATGTTTAAAAACAGAAAACATAATCTTATTAATTAGATTTTTGTGCCTCTTCCAAAAACACCTACTTGATGCCATAACAAAATTTGGGCGAATTTTAAAAATGGTAGCAAACTAACCTATAGATCATACATAATGAAATTTGGCATGCTCATTTTAGAAATAGCCTATAACTTTAAGACAAAAAAACAAATGTTTTTTTCTAGATATCACATCTTTAAATATTACCTGCGATATAAAAAAAAAATTGTTTTAAAATCTTTATCAGATGCATGTTTGTAAATTTTCGTTTTCACATTTTTAAAGTATTTTGGTTTTTATTAATTCCTCACTTTTTTATTTATTTGAATAAATTTCTCATACACTACCGCTATTTTGAGAAATAATGTTATAGTTGCATTGATCATTAAATAAAAAGTTGAACAAACTACAATTTAAACCTCATACTAACCAAGATAAATGATTGATGAGATAGTACATGAAAACACTTCAATAGAAGCTACAACTTGAAAAACCCGAATCAATGAGAGCATTCAATGATTAGGATGGTTACCAGTAAAGGCTACCACAAGTAACAAAGATGCGTTGCCTATAAAAAAGATATGATTAGAAAAAATTTGCTATTTGTAAAGGAGGAAAAATAATGGCAAACATATCTCTGGTCTAATCTTTAATGATAACACATGACATAATACATGTACATAATGTACGTTTACTAAAAACAATTTTTTTCATGTACATAGCACAAAACATCATGAATTAAAGTTTAGTACTGCGATGTTTATTTTTGTTTGAAACAATTTTGGGTTGAGGTGTGAAGTTGGTTCAATTTGAATTTTAATAAAAACTTCTTTATGACAAAATTCTGAATTGATTTTAATATTTTGAATTGGATATCGATTCTCAAACGTATGCATCCTTATCTAGATTATTAACACGCAAGTCATTGCAATGACACTGCTTAATCAAAACCATTTTTAGCTTAAAATAACAATACTTTATTTAAAAGAACCTCTTGTGTCATATTTATAGAAAGTTAATTTAGCTTTTTAAAAAGCAATCAACTAGCTTTCCTGAATTAACATAATAAACATTTTCACCAGAATCAAGAAGTAAGATAACACCCAAACATATGTCAGTTTTTTTTCTGACTGATAACATAAAGTTTAAGGAAAATTAAGATCCTTGTTTTTTCAAAATAATAAAAAATGGGATTCCTTTATAAACAACACATATTTTTAAGTGGTGGAAATTTCACAAGGTGGGAAGACATGCTCTTGCAACTGTAGTTTTTCATTAATTTTAAGGATTTATAAATTCCAAAATCTTGGTCGATTTAAATAAAAATATTCAAGAATAATATTTTTAATGTCAATGTAAATTCCTTTTTTTTAAAAAAAAATACGATAAAGCCAATTGATAGATCTCCCTTTAAGATTTAAAAGAAAAGCAATGATGTCTAAATCCCAAAACATTGGGTCCAATATAGTTAAAATTGCCCTTGTAATCAATTGATTTCTTTGTACAACGGATCACACCAACAGAAAAAAAAGAGGCATTGGTCTTCTACTAAATAGACACTAATGATATGCCTTTCCAAGACCTTTTCTGAGAATCAGCAATTATGAAAACAAGTACTTAAAAGAAATTATAAAAAAAAAGCCTGTTTTTCAAGGCTAAAATTGTCATATTTATTTCTGAGGATATTTTTGAAACTAGCCACTTGTTTTCCGATTGTTTAATCTGCATACTGTTATGCTATGTTAAGGTAGTATTAAAAATAGTAAAATCAACAATCTTCATTGCTTTACAGTAACTGGTATTGAGATCTTTAGCTTATGGGTGGTTTTATGATTTAAAACGTGCTGACTCTTCTAGATATATGGTTTATGAAATTTTCTGATTACCTATACATATAGACAATTTTCCCATAACAAGTTTTTAAGTCCTTAACCTTCAAATTTTCCGAAATTTTAAAAATTGCAATATGAAGCTTGTTGTGTAGCATCGAAACAATGCATATAAAAAGCACGAAAATTGGCATCATCTAACAAAGAATTTAAATACGAATCCAGAAAGCTTAGGATCAAGTCAGTTCAACAACTAAACTCTAAAATCTAAACTGAATTAAAATGTTTTTTAGAGGTTGTAGAAAGAAAAGAAATCATGAATATTGGAATATTTAGAAAACCTACCTAATGAGAATACTCCTAGAGGAACTCTTCTTAGATTCTTAGTCTGCATAAAAAAATTTAGATAACCATGTCTTCTTAATGCATGGTGTTGAAAATGCAAATAGCGATCATAAAGATAAGTAAAAGCCCACATTCCAACATGTATAGCAGTTAGCAAAGCAAACGGTTCATCCACACCACCCAAAATCTTCACATGAAAAACATCATACAGTAAAAAAGAGATCACCTCAAATATTATCTAAAATATAAAGCAATTAATATAAAGAACTAATATAAATATAAAGAATTAATGAAAAAGTACTCTGACAAGTGTAACTCAAACTGTAAATCAAAAAAGCAAATTTTCTTGTAATTAAGGGTAGTTTGAAAATGGAAAAAATATTCATTTTGCAAATGTGGACCAAACTCCTTTACTCTTTTGCTTGAAGACTACAAAAAGTATCATGTCTAGGGTGCAAAAGAAGATTTTTACGCTACATACTACAAATCAATCCCATTTAAACAAAATATAGGGTCAACTGGCTGTTTTGCCAATAGAAGTATAAAATATCCTCCAAAGATTATGTTTAAAGGAAAAAGTTTGCCAGTAAAACACAGAAAAAATGGAATATTGAGAAAAAACACTAAAGTGTTTTAAATAAAGGAATGTTGTGAGAAAAAGGACATGAAGAATTGGAGCAATATTTTTTTTGAATCTAATAATAAAGGTTTTAAGTGGTAATATCCTCTTTGCAAATATCAACAAAGTTTAACAGACAGATACTATGAAAAAATACAAAGAAAGCACCGAAATATGCATAATAATGAACCAACGGAATAACAGGTCGCGTACAGCCACTTAACGCTTCAACCAAAAACTATTGAAAGATTATGAAAGAACAAACTTCAAAAGTACCTGCATGAAATCTTGGTTTTTTTTTTTATACAGAAAGTAAATTAACTCTAATTCTATTGTTGTAAATGATTGAAACACTGTTTATTTAGTGTGGTAAAATCCTTTAGTTAACACTACAGGTTGATACAGTACCAAAACCTTAACAAGACTCCCACTTTGTAAGTAGTAAAGATTAATCCAAATCAGAAACAATGTCTGAGGCAGAAAATGAGTATGAAAGAGAAGCGAAAAATCACATTCAGACACTAAAACAAAAAGTTCTTAAAGTGAATATGAATAAAACACATTACTTAGATTTTTTAAAAAGTTTTTTAATAGCCATATACACATACATTTGGAAATGAAGCATTTTGCATAGTAGTTTTAAATTCTCAATGTGGTTGTAAGAACTAATTGTTTATTCATGTTCTTCATCACGCTAGATACTTCAACTGCTAACTGTGAGGGTTTCAGCCTACAAGCAAATAATCCAACCCAAAACGCTTTGAAATTAGATGAGCCAGGGCTAATATGTTTGATTTATTGTAAAGGTTATTTTAAAAAATTTTCCTTGTATGTGACTTCATTTTTAGAAACTATGAAATATCGTACTCATTTTTTTAGTATTATTCTTTAACCATGACTTAAATAAACTTATATAGGAATTCTTATCTTCATTAATCTTTTTTACCAGACACCTTTCATATTCATATTAATATCTGGAAATAATTTTGTTAAATAAAATATTTGTCAATAGGGAAATTCATTTTAAATAGTTTGTGGCCAGAGTAGACAAAAACATTTTGTAGCTTTTTTTTTTAAACACATATATTACGAATTTAGAACACAGGGCGAGGACAGACATACACCATCAAAATTCTGTTATAATATTCTGCCCGAAATTAGATGGTGGTTTCACCGTAAGCGCAGTCATCAAGTGGGCTCGAACCACATACCTTTTATACTACGGTCTCCGTAGTTCGGCTCCTTAGACCACTGCACCACGGTTCCACAAACTTCGTAGTTTAAATGATATAATTTAAAAATCTTTGGTATATTTCTAAGACAGAGCATTTGAGTCTGTGTCTGAAATAAAAGAATATTTTCTCAGCTAAACAAGAATTATTATAAAACAAAAATAAAAATTTTTTTTTTTAAATCCATGTATGTGTGAAGAACTTCCAAAATAGAAAAAGTTAAAGTTTAGAAAACGTGTCATTAATAACTGCGCACTTTATAAACATAACACATAGCACAGCGATATTTCACAAACTTAAAACAAAGAAAAAATATGAAATGCAAGCTTCGGCAATTCTACCTTTAATCTTAAATCAAAGTTTAAACTATTATGCAGGAAAATTATTTAATGTTTTATTTTATTTGCTATATAAGTGTGTATTATGAAAGTATAACTATTATCACAACTAATATGCCAAACCAAGTATATCTTTATATATCTTTATACATGTATGTGTGTGTGTGTATGTGTGTGTGTATTTGTTTGTGTGTGTGTATTTTGTCTACTTAATATTAAATTTCATAAGCTCAATTTTATTAAGTATGAGATTAAATTATCTTTTCAAAAATATATCCCAGATGAAATTACAAAATGTATTAATACTAGAATTAACTGCAGACATAAATCAAAAAGTATTATCGCCTAGCTACAGATAGCAGTAATATTAACAAGCACTTAGTCACTAATTGACATCCAGAAAATACAGCAAAAATAAAAATATCTCAAAAAAAAAAAAGCATTAAACTCGACAAAAATTTTAATAACAAATTTTTTGGCAACTTTACCAAAAACTGAAGCTAAACAAACAAACAAAAGCTGAACAAACAAACTACTAGGAAAAATATTTTTTGAAATTTTATAAAAAATTTAACAGAATCGTAACAATTTCTTGAGAAAAACAAAAGAAAAACAAACAATTTTTTGAGAAAAAATATGGCTATATTCAGAGACCATGGTTTGAGAAAAGAAAAATGCCCAGACTCACTTTGAATCAATCTAGTGAGAATCATATTTATATCACCTAAACTAAAACACTCAATCATCGCTATAACAATGTATATTATTTATAAAAACTAGTCTTTTTTAGGCAAAATTTACCATATTTGGGCCCAGTATGAAAGCAATAATTTTCAACAGGTAACTTTAAGGGTAAAAATATGGCACCCCTGTCTCACTAACTTCTCGAAAAATCAACAAAAAGAAATACTGAACAGATTTCAAGAAAAATTTGAATAAGTTGTTTTTAGGCCAATTGAATTGTATTATGACAGGTTTGGACCTAGAACCAAAAAATAAGAGATTCTGACAGGTATGGTTAAACAAGGGATTCTGGCGGTGAATTCCAAGGGATAGTAACAGTTATAATTTAAGCAGACAAGTTCACTAAACTGGACTGACGAATGTTCAAAATTGAGATTAAACTTACTAGTGTAAATAAGTATATAGTAATAAACCACGTTGCAGGAAATATTTTTTTAAGATCTTTAGTTGAATGCATAGCTAGATGGGTATATGGCTGATGACCAACTAGGAGAGCACATTCATTATCACTTGTGCTTAAGGAGAGCAAAGGAGGGTGATCATGATCAACATGGTTGCTAAATGAGCTCTAAAAACAAAGAACTCAACAATAAAAACAGATGCTAAAAGCAATTTATGTTAGAAAAAATGACCAGATTGTGTTATATAAGTATCTAATAACCTCTTGCTCAAAATAGACTTTTTAAAATTTTTCCAAAATAACGTTTACCAGTTATATAAGTATTTAAGTTCGATGACAAAATAACAAAAACAAACTTGAATAAATATTAACTTGAGTAACCTTATAAATATAGGAGAGGAAAAAATTTTAAATAGATTTTTCCTAAATTTACCGGTTTTAAGAGTTTTCATGACGTCTTATAAGTTCCGTTTTGTGTGTGTTCTATGTAGATGTTTTTGTAGATATATTGAGGTCAGCATTATTTAAGAGATTTTTAATGATGCAATAGTTAGTCCAGTAGCATAACCCAAATAAAATCATTGCATTTTTACCACTCCTCTTGCTAAAGAAAGTCAAAGATGTTGCATAATATAACTTTTACGCTTTTAAAACCTTTACGAAATGAAGTATAAAGCTATGAAATTTTGTTCAATAAAATTATTCACTAAAACATAATAATATTTATATTTATGCATTTAGGAAGAAAAATTCAGATGAGAATTATTGCCATTCATCATCAATATGTTACTTGTTATGTATCTCATAAAGTAAAACTGTTTTGGAACTGCTTGAAATACTAAACTACGGTTAAAAATTTTCATAGCTCATATCTTTGTTATTGATCGTAGAAAAGTACTTTGTTTTTTTTTTTTTTTTTTTATTTTATTCTTAGAAAATAATCACTAATAGTCTGACACTACCAGAGTAAGTCCAAAAAAAACACGAGAAAAATTATAAGAATTTTTTTTTTGTTTTTTTGGCGCGAAAAAATTTTTGAAATGGCCTGCATGAAATAAGAAAAAAAAAAAAAAAGAAATGGTCAGTTAAATGAATTTTTTTTAAATTTCAGAATAATTTAAAAAATGATGTTTTTATGTCTACAATGCCCATCCTTATCTGGGCAAAATACCGAAAATTTGCTAAAATGGTAAGAATTCAACATAATGAGCAAATAACACCAAATCCTTGTGATTGCATTCTATTGTCCTTAAATAAACAGTTGTATATTCATTAGAATCTGTAAAGTTGGGTACCTAACAAATGAAGATTCTGATCTTTCAAAATTGTCTAGACAGACATAGATTTATTATGCATCTAGTAACAGATAAATACTACATTGAAACATAAGTTTATATATACTTTATAATACCCAAGGTATAATATTACTTATAATAAGGCATTTTAATGACCCTAGGGAACTCCTAATTATAGTTATTAAGTTTAATGTTCTCAATAGGATAATTAACATGCCAATTCAATATCATTACAGAATCGAAGTAAACAAACATCACTTTTAACCAAACACCTGTTAAAATCACTGGACAACAGCTTGCTCAGAATTTTGGGCAAAAAAAGTTTCAGATGCACACATTGTAGGATGACGATAAACAAGATGTGTTTACTAAGTTGGGCTTGTTTACTTGTTTAAGTTGATTTCAGAATTTATATAAATTAATGTTACTGCTTTGTGAGCTTCTGTTGGTAAATCAATATATGTGTAACCATCAATGTTGATGTCTGTAATAGAGTGATCATTCTTTTGAAGGCGTGATTCAGATTAAAAATTTCAGATTTCAGGCTTAATAATCTAAGAGATGATTAAGATTTGTAGTTCAGTATAATTGTTTGTTAAGGAAGCAATGTTTAGATATAAAATGTGGCAGAAAATGAGTTTGTGAGGTTGTTTATTTCAGGAACATTAGCATATCGACAGTAAATAGGAATATCAAGAGTGTTAAAACTTACAAAAAAAAGTTATTAGGACTTTAATTGGTGTCAGAATTAGATACATTCTTTCCAGAGAAAGTGGATATGAGGTTTGACATCACTTAAAATAAAAGAAGCACTACACATAGGATGGTTTAACCCTTCTTTAAACCGACAAGTATTTCATTATAATATTGACCTTCATCTTTGACTAATATATAATTATCTTTACTAATTTCC
>JAUZNK010045082.1:0-12806 GCA_035046665.1 Euphysa ruthae | reverse complement strand
AATGCGTTGTTGTCAAAGAATAAATGCGTTGTTCGCAAAGAATAAATGCGTTGTTCTCAAAGAATAAATGCGTTGTTGTCAAAGAATAAATGCGTTGTTGTCAAAGAATTCATATTCATATTCTATGGTAAAACATATTTTAATCTTTTTTTTCCCCCTATGTAATTACATAGCGAATTATGCTGGTCAATAAAATTTCTGCCAGGCTCAAAAAACATCTCTACTAGCTAAATTTATGGTGCTGATTTCAGAAATAACAACCATTTTTTCTTAGCAAGTCAGGTTTTTTCTGTACAAATTTCATCAAATTTACGATATGTAGATATATGAGTGATTTTCTATGTTGAAAAACATTATTCTTTAATTCAATAGTTTTTATGGTACTTATTATGGTTTTTTGATCAAAATTGATGATTTCTTTTTCATGGTTGGCGATTATACCATTAAATCATGATTGGACTTGATGTAATCGTAGAACTTGGCAATCCATTTTGAGTGGAAAGACTTCACTATAAAAATGCTTACGTTTACCTTAATGTCGTATGGCCTTTCGCCTTGCTGCATTTGATCCACAATCTTTTTGGAGTGCCAAGATTGTGCTTCTTGTCAAAAAAAAAAAAAATTTGTTTTTACAACTTGTTGACTGAAAGGTATAAGGACTGGAAATACCAAATTTATTTGTCCGTCACCTTTGAATGCGCCTGAAAGCCGTAATCATAGCAATTGACCCAAATTCCTTTCTTTTCCTTTTTACACTGCAATGAGAATGATTCAGAAAATCGATATATGTGCTCTCATTTTTCAAAACGTTATGTGTTCTTGTAACATGAAATTCAGAAGTAAAGCAAAATTTCGGTTGGGACAGTTTTGTTTATGGGTTAGAATATTCATTTTTTTTCGCTTAGTGGCGTTTGACTATGATTTTAGTGAAAATCTCAAAATTAAAAAAAATATATATTTTAGTGGTTTTTCTATAGATATACCATCCGAGTAACACCCCTAAAAGTTCGAAGTTATAAAAATAAATATATATTATTTGCAGTTTTGTTTGACTGTTTCATTTGGTTCCCCAAAAATCTTCCATAGCAACGGAAGATTTTTTGTTACTAGGACTAGGAGACTTGTGAATCTTTTAGTGATTCATTTAAACAAGTTATCCCTCATTTAGATGGGTGTAGAAAAAATCTAATTTTGCTTTCCGTTCGTTTACAAATTTCATTTCCACCATATGTAATGGTGAGATATACCTTACAGGTGATATTGATTGGAAATCTTTAATGACTATAAAATGTGATTTCTGAGCCTAGATTTGAAATTTTTAGTCTGTCTTATTATTTACAGTGATATTGTTATACTTAAGCAAATGCTAATAGATGTATTATCTCCTTCAGTCTAGTAGTTAATAAAAAATGGGAAAAAGAATCAAAACATATTCGACTATCGAGATGAAAAAGGGATTTCAAAGGAAATAAAAAACAACTGTAAAGAATGTCTCGATAAATAATATAAATAAATGATCTTGAAGAAACTGTAAAGAGAACTGAAGAAACTGTAAACATTCCTATACAAAATTAACAATTAAACAATGGGTTTTTAACTCATCCTCTTTATCTCCGCAAGTCATAATTCTAATAGTCTAAGAAAGGATTGTGCAAAAAAAAAATTAGAAAAAGCTTAGAAAAACTAAAGAAGAACTCCTCGCTTTCAAAGTACATAAATATTGGTAAAACCCGCTCGAATGCCAGAAAACTGTAATGGAAAATATCACCTACCTAAGTGTCTTTTGCAGGGTATCAACTGTTGCAAAGTCAACTGCTGTCAAAAGCAATTTCTGAAGCAGCTATATGTTCTCACTGTAAAGACAAATCAAGGATTTTAGAACTAAAAACTAATGCTAGTAAGAGAAAGGTATCATGTGAAGCTTTACCGTTTGAATGTAGCGTAAACACAAGATATTTTTATGGTTCTCAAGTTTTGGAAGGACTGGACTTTCATGGTTATGTGGTGTTCTGGGCCTTCCAAAACTATTAAGTGGCAACGCATATTCCAAGCTGCTTGTCAAATTACGGGCACAAGCCAAGCGCTTGATAGATGATGCAGCTAATCGGGCAAAGACAGAAGTAATTGTTACAAAACCTGAGGAGGGTGGTACCTGTATCCATGTTGCAGCGACGGTGGATGAAGAGGGGCACACTTCAAAGTATAGTGTCGTTTTTGCAATAAGTTTTGTAACAGGTGAAGTCCTCGACTACGCTGTGAAAAGTTTGTTCTGTTAATAATGTTCCAGACGAAGAAGAACGATGGAAAATTCGAAGGAATGTCAACAACCTTGATGGCATGAAAACAAGTGTCTGGGCAATGCCAGTCTTATGATAAAAGATCACTCGGATAATCTCGATGCGCAGCATTTTCTCTGTCGACGCAGAACTGATAGTTGGTGTAAATTTAGACTTACTAGGAGCATTACAATGAAAACAATGGGTTGGCTCCAGTTTTTCGCATTAAACTCAGCCCTGTCTTTGAAGCATTGACCAAAGAAGATCTTCTAAACAGTTGTCTCAAAGTTTGACACCGAACCAGAATAAACGCGATTAATGTCCTTTGGGGAAACAAAATTTGCTGGTCGTAGAAAGGCGGAGCTTGCCATATGAAATATCATTTCTCACTTCAATACTGGAGCAGGATCAAAGACAGATCTGATATCTAGTATAGATGTAACAACTGAAAAAAACCTGCTGCGAGCAATTGAGAAAGAAGATACAATGAGAATCAGAGACGCGGAAAGGAAGTTGCTAAATCTACCCGCTTGATGTGGCGTGAAAAAAGGAGTGAGAGCAAAAGAAACGATGATAAAAAGAAAACAACTTACTTACCTGGTGCTTTTGGAATATCAGAAGAACCTGAAATTCCTTTAGATGTTCCTGTTCAAAAAAAAAACCGCATAAGCTACTGTGACTTCGCTAATGTCAAATGTAATCGCAGCAAAGTCCACACTGTACCGATTGCAAGCGTCAACGCTCCCTCAAACACCACTGAATTGTTTAATGAGACTGATTTTACAGTTTTTACATCAAAACCAACTATTGGAAAACTTTTTATAAGTGATAATAATGTCATATCAATTTTAACAGTTTTTTGATTGCTTGTTTTATTTTTTAACTGTTATTATGTTTACGTTAGTTTTTAAGAGGTCACCATCTTTGTTGTTGTTTTTTGAGTGGTTTCCTGCATTTCTGATGAAATTTATGAAAATTAAGTTGCTGTCTTGACAAACAATACCTCATGTTTTATTAAAAATCAAAAACAATAAGATGAGCTTTGTTTACCTTCTTTTTGTTGTTTTTCTCAAGAAGGCAAAACCGCCCCATGCTGAAATATTTGACCAACCAGAGATGTGAAAGACTTGAAACTTTTAGAATATGTTCACACTAATTATTTGAACAAGATGAATGAACCACTTTTTTGAATTTTTTTATCTCAAATTTTATATCCTTGAAAACGTGTTTCTTTTTTTAAAACATGACCCTATTGAATAAGCAGTTCTTTTGAAATATTTGATTACAGAAAATTACCCATTTTCTTTTTTTTTTAAAACAAAAAATTGAAATTTTTGGAATCCTTAATTGTTGGACATTCTTTGTGGAAATTTATCAGAAAGATAAAATTTCCAGACAACAGATTTAACAGATCAAAATATGGCAAGTAGGAAGAGAGAACTTTTGTGAACCAGTGTCAAGTTAAAAAAGATAAAACAAAAAAATAAAAAAGCTCATTTATATTCACAATTAAATATTTACAAATAAACTATTCAAATTTTTGTTTTCCAAAAATAAATAAACCTCTTTTCAACGTTATTCCACAACTTTTTTGATGTAATGAACTATATAGAATACAAGCAGATCTTTTTCCAATTTTTTTCTAACCCTATAGACTAATTTAATTATTCTAATGTTTTCAACTGCAAACCTCCTTTTTGAAGTAACACGGATTATATTACCTATAATCAAACTAACTAAACATATCTCATAGCTTTTTATGCAAATCCCGAACCCCTCCCCCTAATTTAATGATTTTTCAAACTCCATACTAATAAATCACAATTTGGCGAGAGAGTACACTCCAAAAATATTTAAGCGTTCTCTTTAAAAACTGAAAGACACTAATCAGTTCCGCCTTACTTTTATACTGAGGTAACTTTAATTAGTAACCACAATTACTTCATTTAAAAAAAAACATTTGGTAAAAAACTAATTTTCAAAACATGCATGGTATTTCAGTGACAAATTCAAAATACTTAGGTTTATATTCTTCGCTAGCATTTATTCATCAAGGAGCAGCTGAATGCCTACCCTTAGAATATTAAATGCCTTTGGTTATTTTCATATTATATAATTTTAACACCTTATTAATCACCATTATCATCTTCTTTTTGTTTTATAAGTAGCCAGTTTAAACTCTGTCCTTAGATTTTCTGCATCTAGCTGTCGAAAATATATCGCATCATCATCGTCTGCAAGCTGGGATTGAATTTCGCGAATATCTCTCTCCATCCGTTTGCGCATATTTGTACGCATTTTTTGAAGAGCCTAGAAATATAAATTATTATATTAAGCGTGAAAAAATGTTCTTTCAATTTTAGTTACTGGACTGTAAAACAATAGTATTCCCAGTTAACTTTGTGTATAGTAAATAATAAACGACCTTGAAATTAAATGTGTAACTGCTTAATTAGTCTTTTACTCGCCGTAATTCCTTTCACTTGGTAAATTCTCCGCGAACAACCTTAAATCAAAAAAGCTTGGGTTTCACGATTACTAACTAGCCTTTAACTTACTACATTAAAGAAATTGTTATGGAAAAAAAATATATACGAATCACAACAAGAGATCCCATAATGCTGAAACAAAGGATGCAAATTAATGAAATTTTGTGGTACACTTATAAATTATCAATTAAGCCCCCAATTTCAATAAAATATTATTGCCGAATAAGCCTTTATCCTCTTAACTTATACTATATTTTGATATGAAAATAGATTTGGCTGAAATTTATCTAAAAACACTGGTAAAATCAACAAATGGTCATTGCTTTTTAGAAAAATTTATTTAGATAAATAAGCCTCCGAGGGTGTATTTATATATCTGCGCCTTTCACTTCACTTGGGGAAACTTTACGGTACTCATAAAACTTTTTTTTATGATAGATTTTGTGTCATTCAGTAACCCTGTTTATTACCACGGTTATCTTTAAACTTCTTTTTGCTACGCCCCTAAAAATATGAACAATTCACAAATAGATATTTCAGAATTTAAAAAAATCTATATTCGTGGTTGTTTAAACATCCTTACAAGGCAAAAAAAACGGCTTTTTTACATTAAAAAAAAAAAAACGTACAACCATCACCAGAGGCGATTTTATCACCTCAATGTCACCTATAAATAGTGGTAGTGCAAGATAACTAAAACATCGTCCCAAGATTGCATTACTTTCATGTGAAACATTAAAAGTTCATGTGAAACATAAACTTCATTCTTCTGAAATTAAATAGTGTGATGAATCAAATAGGTATTCTTAATTTAATTGGAGCTTCCCTTGAATAAAATACCATTTATCAGTTAAATGCACCTTTCCAATAAATTTCAAACCCACCTTTCAAATAAACCCCTCTCTCTACATTGGTGATTAAGTTATTTTACTATTTCAATTATGTTTATTTTTAAAGATTTATGCGTCACAAATTTTTGAATTAAATTTTTCAATTAACCATCAGGAAATTTATTTAATTAAATACGACTATTATTTTTTCCTGTTAAACATCTAACTATTCCTTGAATGTTGCCTTTCCATCTGTTGAAAATCTATGGAACATTTCAAAACGGAGCTTCGATTGCAAATTTAAACGGAAAATAATAACAAATTAAAGTAATATCTACTCACATTCGCTTGAGCTTTCTGCCGCACTTCAAGTTCATAGCGTTCGCGAGATACTGTATCAGCTAGCATACTAAATTGGTCACAATAACTGTTTGTAATGTTAAGCAAACATTTCCTTTGTATTAACAATTATTTCTTTGAAAACCGCCCTAAGCGGTGGTAGAAATGTTGGTAAAATTCATCAGTAGTCTCAAGTAGGGAAGGATTTCTCTCCAGGATAGGTTTAATATTTTAACAGGTACTGTATATATCAATCTACCCGCCAGCATATATAATCCGTGTTAAAATAATCTACATAAAATAGCTACATACACATGCAGAAATAAAATCACGTGACAAACAAAATTGAGAGAATGAGCCTAGTTATGGTAACAAAGCATTGAAAAGATACTAATTCTGTAAAGATTCTAATTCGTTTTGTTGTTTGATAGCGTTCTTCTCTTTCTTTTCATTCGCATAGCTTCTAATTTCTTTTATTCTTTCTTTTTGTATTTTTAAACCATCTTCAAACAAATCTTTAAATAACTAAAATAAAAATCAATTTGCCAAAATTAAATGAATTTAAAAACTACCACATAAGAAAAAAAAAGTTAGTTCGCATGACAAGATATTCCCTTAAAAGCATCGGTTTAAATATGAATATAGGAAAAAGTTTTCAAGCCAGTAGATAAATATACGTTAAGAAATAAGATTAATTAAGGTAAATTTACTGAATCTGCAAAATATTGATTAATATATTAGATATAAAGCGCATCAAGTAATGGTACCTTTTCTTCTTTGGTTCGTTTTTTCATCATTCTAGCTTTATTTCTCAAGACAAACTCATTATAATATCGACAAGAACGAGCTGCTGCCTCGCGCTTTTGCTGTTGTTGTCTTTTTATCTGGGATTGCTCAACTTTCCTTTCTTTATATTCTCTCTATAAGAAAATATTTATTATTAAATAGTAAATTAAGAAAAAACTTAAGTATAAAAAATTAAATTTTACGAGCCTGTGAAAGAGATTACTACTTCATTCGTAAAAGTCTAACTTGGCAATTTAAGATCTTATTCGCAAAACATTGAACAATTGAAAAGTTTTAAAAAAATTAGCCATTATCCACTAGAAAATTCAATTTTGATAAAAATATATTTCAAGTCATTTTCTGTAACCCTCCATTCGTAAGAGATTAAAACTTTCCAAATTCCGTATAAAAATGATTGGTATTTAAAAGTTGTCAATACAAATAAATTCGCAAATAGATACTCAATTGGAATGTAAACCAAGCCTTGTTGTTTCCATACTGATGCATACATAATTTACCTTTGATTAAAGCAGGATATAGCAAATGTTTTCATATGCAATGCCGTATCCTTATTTTTAAATGTAATTTCTTAACAAAACTCCTACTAAGTATTGATACCAATGTAAGCATTATTTGCTAGAAAAATTCCGATGAATCTTTTTGATCTCTAATCTTAGGGGATTGTAATAAATATTAAACAAATAAAGTCCTAATAACTAAATGAAATATCAGTTCAGTATTCACGCAAAAAAAAAAAAAAAAAAAAAAAAAAAAAAAGGAAGAAAAAAGCCATAGTGTGATAGTGTGCAAGTGTTCACAGCGTCATCACCTTATAAAGAGTCGTAAATAACCTTTGTAAGCTTTTGGTTAAAAATTGGTTGATTTTTTTAAAACCGAATATTAGTAAATATTGAAAATTAGAGACAAATTATATCTTTAGCGTGAGATTGGAAATTTGTGTACTCTATGTCTAGTGCAAGATTTGAAAATTATTTTCTATATCTTCTTTGTAGAGATTCACTTATAAAGTAATAAAAAGCCAAGTTTACATTACACCCTTAACGAAATTTAAAGCAAAACAAAATATATGAAACATATCAGATATTACCAATCTTTTATTGTGCTCTAGTTCTTTTTTTAACAGCCTAGTAAGTGCTTGTTGTCGTTTTTCTGCCTCTTCAAGTGTCCTTTGTGTGTTGGTTTTCTTTGGTGCTTGTCTCTGTTTATACAGGGTATCGACGTGTTGCATTTGTTTGCGCCACATCAGTTTTGCTGTATGTGGAGACATGTAGATGAAAGGAAACTCTTCTTGCATCACAGGGAGAATAACATCCTCCTTTAACACAACTAAATTATAGAATTTTTTAAACGTACAACGTAAAAAAGGAGAATTCAACTCGTACAATATTCATCAGGTTAACCATTTTTTTAAATATGAGTTAAAATCGTCCTGTAGACTTATGAAATTATCCGTGTTTTATATCATTAAAAACTTAGATTGGATTTGCAAAAGCTCGTTGAAGTATAAACTGAATCAATAAACCCCGATTCTCATTGACCTTTTACTATTATGGTATTGCAATATGATTAATTTCTACGATTATAATAAAATACATATTAAAAAAATACTTTGTGTCAGACAAAGGAGAGCTATCTAAGTTTAACGTCCAGGCTGGAGCCCAAAAGAAAAATAATTTATCAAGCTTATATTTCTACGTATTAAGTACAATTTTGTTATTTAAAAAAAAATCAAAAAGTTAAAAACTAATTATTATGGCTAGAATATGAAAAAAATTTTGAAAAAATATTTGGAAATATAAATAAAATTAACAGATTAAATTTATTCTTACGCCTGTCTTTAAATTTTCTTCTCCTTGCAATTGGACTTGCTGAGGCGCTCCTCTTTCTAGATTTTCTTTTTGTAACCCCTAAATTTTCTTTACCATAGATATTGGCAAGCCTACGAGCATATTCATTTTGCACTAATTCTCGTCTCCTACTCTTCTGCTTCAGACTGCGTAATTCTTTCTAAAAATTTTTCGCAATAATGATGAAAACTGGATTAAATCAGGGAATGTTAACTGTTAACCCAAAGAGTGCTACAAACCATGGAAAAAAAAATGCTTCTTTAAAAACAATAGATAGTGATAAAAAAAAATTTGATTAACATTTGTAAAAAAACTTCTGAAGCAAAAATTTTGAATTATACTTTATGGACTTAAATATTAAAATTCATAAGATACTTATAGTTCAGCTAGCTAGAAGTGTAAGTCGTTAAAAAATGCTGTTCAAAATTCTATGGATTGAAATATTAGCATCATAAAATGCTAAGGAAAGTATAAAACCTATTTGTATCTCATCTCAAAGAGGTTGATCCTATACAAATTAAGCTGGTTATAGTCTTGATGGGTTCTTAAGATATTAAAAAAAAATCAATTTAAAAGTTTTGCTAGCAATAAAACTATTTAAAAAAAGCAAAAATTAAAATCCATGAAAATTTTTTTTAAGTGCAGGATGACACAATGATTTCAGTTAGTTTTAGGGTTATACCTGATAATTTGAATTTATTTGTCAAAATAAATTGATAATCTCATTTTATTTAACTAGAAAAGTTACAGGAAAAACTTACGATGGTGCAAATTTACATAAAACTTAGCAATTCAATTTTATTTTTATAAACTTAAGAGCAAGTGCATCGAGGGCAATAAAAATTCTTTCAATCCATGAAAATTCTTCAATGAAGTAAATATTAGTTTTTTCTTTTTTTTTCCTTCTTAAACACAAGGTTTAAAATTTGATCAAAGGTTCTCTAAAAAGCCTATCAAGATATTTTAAAATACAACAAATTACGAAAAAATTCTGAAAATGAACCATGCCAAGCACAAAATAAATAAAGTCAGGTAAGGAAATTTTAATGTAAATACATACTTTCTCCTTTTCTTCTTTTTTCAATTGAATGTTTGTCTGCTTTTCAATATTTCTTCTACAAGTGTTTAAAATATTTTGATGCTTTTCATAATTTTGTTTCAAATTAGCTATAACTGAATCATCCTCGATTGCTTCATTTTCATTTTCTCGACCTTGTCTCAAGTAAGCTTTTTCATAATACGGAGATGTTTTTTCTTTTGAAATATCACTAGATAAATCGTCATTATCTAAGAAATACAAAACTCATTTTTAGCTTTATTTTTTATCAGGTCATCAAAATTAAATTGATAAAACAAATTTTTTGGAAAAACTAGGTGCGGGTTTCAGGAATAATTTTTTGCAGATGAAAAAATGGATAAAAATATGTCTACAATGTACAATGGCCAAACTTAATAAAAAAAAAATTAAATTAAGGTAATGAAAGGATAATAAGTTAAAAAGCTTATCACGACAACAATAGCTTTGAAGAGTTTTGACACATTAAGCTCCATTAAGCCTATATGATTGGACAATGAGAAAATCCTCCAAAGGCAAACTAATTGTGATGTCTAATACAGCAATTGCTAATTTCAGAAAAATAGGTAACTTTTGTGCACCTATTTCTAAGACATGATAGCTGCAATAAGATTTAAGAGTAAATGCTATGATATAATTTATTTGTTTACATGGAAACTTCTTAATAAAATTCAAAAACAGTATACTTCCATCTACATAGTAATTAACACTTACAAATAGCAATAAAATTGGGGACCCAAATTCGAGAAGATTTCGAAAAGGAATACAATTCAAAAGGAAACATCAAAAGAATCATTTATCATCATTGATTTCGAATCAGATCACAATTCGACACCAAACTTATTGCTCTAGTCAAATCAAATAGTGCTACAAAAGAGCATATCTCCAAAAGTATACATTGACATATTGATGAAAGAGTTCATGTTGGTAATGGCAGAGTGGAAAATCTAAAAAGATCTTATAGACCCTATCACCAATATATTGGCAACCGTTATCTGGATTACATACATTTTTGGGCAAGCATTACGTTTCAAGGTTCTTTACCAAGAGAAAACAGTTTTTCTAAAAAAAAACTTTCAGTGAATGAAAAGTATGTAGAAACATTTGCTGCATAGTATTCATAATGAATATTTATCAATACTCCATCTAAAAGTTGAAAAAAAAACCTGAAGAATTCATATGTATCTTATATGGCTATGAAAAACTTTTACGATTTTTCAAAAATTCCAGAGAGGAGACAAAATAATCGATCTTAGCAGTTTGCCACATTGTAAAATAAATTTCAAATTTCTTATCACATGGTGAAATAATGTTGCAGGTATATTTCAAAGAACGAACAGGCTTGTTATGGCACGATCTGATGGAAGTAGCACAGGGAAGGAAATATAAATTCCTGAAGATGTAGAAGATATTCAGCTAAATAAGAACGACACTCAGATATCATGTAATAAAACTAGCAAATCTGAATATAAAGATAAAGATGATGAGAAAAGTAATGATAGTTAAAATACTCAATAGCTAAATATTTTGACATGTACACTTTAAATTACGGACTGCCATAAAGTACCTTTTGTTAATACCAATCATTATTAATAAATAATAAATTTAACATTCTTAGAGGATGGTAGTTGCTTACTATTATTACAAATCATAAATATGGCATTCATTTTGAAATTATTCATATTTCCATCTAACTCTGGCCTGGGAAATATATTTTGGTCAGGAAAGAATACAATTAGCAACGGGTTTTTTTTTTCCGTTCAATAATATTCATCAATATTTACATGTTCACTTTGGCAAGCTAAAAATTTAAATACTGTTTGAGATATCCAAGTTTGAAGTAAAAGCTACCCCTTTATCGAGCTTAAATTTGTAGCAATGTATTTTGTTACTACCCATTCAATAAAAGGGAAACCCTGAAATGTTCTGACAGGTTTTCCCTGCATAATAACTTGATTCTGGTTCCCAAATGGTTGGAGGACTTATGGGCGCTTTTCCCCTAAAAGTTTGCCATTGACCACCTTGTACGCCCTGTCACATTTTAATGAAAATTAAGAGATTGGAGTAAAGTTAAAGTTTTTGTAAAATTACAGAAAACGTGTCATAAAATTAAAAGTTGCTCTTAATGATGGTCTTCTAACTTGGTCCCAAACTTAAAACCAAACTTTTGAGAAAAATCAAATTAGAAAGTAACTTTCTGGCCCAAAAACACCCAAAAAAAAACAAAGTTTGATAAAATTACAAAAAAATATTTCAAAACGCATAATTCTCAAAACGCATAAATTAATCATAAATGATATTTTCAAAAATTAAAAAAAAAAATCTCAGTAAAATAGAAAATCAATTTCTTCAAAAAAAAAAATTCTGACCAAATTTTACACATTTCAGGGCCTGGAAAAAGGAAGAATTTTTGGCAGGTGGCTATATGGAATATAAAATATCCTCTATGTTCCTTCAACCTCATACAAAATAGAAAAAAGTAAGTACAAACAAACATTTGAAAAAAATTTCATTTTGTAATATTTAAGGCAAAAATTTATGTATTATCATTTTGTAATATTTAAGTCTAAATTTATGTATTATCATTTGGTAATATTTAAGTCTAAATTTATTTTTTGTATATAAAATAAAAAGTTTTAATGGTGATTGAACAGAAGGACAGACATTGGTGGATTCACATCTTAAAATAGAAAAAATGCTTTTTGAAAGTATATATATTTTAGTATAACATGACAAAGTTATATCATTACCATTAAAAAAACTGACATGTTTAGCACGCAAGCATTTTTCAATTGTATCTTTTAGCTCATCGCCTCTTCTTGCAGGGTTTCTTTTAATACGAGGCAATGGCGAATAATCTATAATAATTAAATCTCATATTAGAAAACTGTTCTAAAAAAAAATAACAAAACAAGGGTGTGATAAAACAAAACACAATAAAGATATTGGACTCTTTTTTTATCACATAATCGTCTCCTCACCTAATAGCATCACCAATTTTCTACTAAATAAAAAAAAAAATCTTTTATAATCAAGTATATTAAAATATTTTCAAAAATATTTATTTTTGTCAACTCAGGCATTAATAATTAAAGAGATAAAACGCATTTCATGAGTTATAAAATTTTATTTGGCGACGTTTC